>JAMKCH010023082.1:0-19774 GCA_023653785.1 Ophioderma brevispina
TAAATCGGCTTACTAAATATGGTCACTGTTGACTGGTGTGTGCTTGATGTACATATTCATGAGATATCACTCTACTAATCTGCCTATATCACTGAAGGACAAATAAATAGGCTTACTAAATATGGTCACTGTGATTGGGGTGCTGCTTGATGTACATATTCATGAGATATCGCTATACTAATCTGCTATATCACTGATGGACATAATTAACTAGGCTTACTAAATATGGTCACTGTGATGGTGTGATGATTTGGTTGATGTACATATTCATGGATATCGCTCTAATAATCTGCTATATCATAAGGATATAATAATAGGCTTAATAAATATGGTCACTGTGACTAGTGTGATGCTTGTGTACATATTCATGGGATATCACTCTACTAATGTGCTATATCACCGAAGGACATAATTAAATACGGCGTACTAAATATGGTCACTGTTGAATGGTGTGATGCTTGATGTACCTATTCATGAGATATCACTCTACTAATTTGCTATATCACTGAAGGACATAATTAAATTGGCTTACTAAAATATGGGCCACTGTTGACTGGTGTTATGCTGGGTGCACATATTCATGAGATATCAGCCTACTAATCGGCTAATCTATGAGGACATAATTAAATATGGCTTAATAAATATGGTCACTGTGACTAGTGTGAGTTGATGTACATATTCATGGGATATTACTCTATCAAGTCGCTATATCAATGACGGACATAATAAATGGCTTACTAAATATGGTCACTGTGGACTGGTGTGATGCTTGATGTACCAATTCATGGGATATCACTCTACTAATCTGCTATATCACTGAAAGGGACATAATTAAATGGCTTACTAAATATGGTCACTGTGATTGGGTGATGCTTGATGTACATGTTCATGAGATATCGCCTTAATAATCTGCATATCACTTAAGGATATAATTAAATAGGCTTATAAATCTGGTCCTGTGGACTGGTGTGATGCCTGGTACATATTCATGAGATAATACTCTTCTAATCTGCTATATCATTGAAGGACATAATTAAATAGGCTTACTAAATATGGTCACTGTGACTGGTGTGATGCTTGATGTACATATTAATCACATATCACTCTACTATCGCTATATCACTGAAGGATATTAAATAGGCTTACTAAATATGGTCACTATTGACGGGTGAGGCTGATGTACATATTCATGGGATATTACTCTACTAATCTTATATCACTGAAGGATATATTTATAATAGCTTACTAAATATGGTCACTGTGACTGGTGTGATGCCTGGATGTATATATTCTGAGGATAGCACTCTAATAATCTGCTATATCACCTGAGGTCATGTGTCGTATAGTGGGACACCTGATTTTGGGAGGACGTTCCATCAGCACTAACTTTTTGTTTAGCAAAGTGCTACAAGATAAATAAATTGTCCAATTCTTCTAATTTGGCTTATTTTAAAGCTTATTTATCTCTTTTCAAAAATGCATTATTTTTTCACTTACGTTTTATTGTTGTCTTTTTAAGTAGCAAAACGATACGAAGTCAAATGGGATGGAGCCGTGGTTGCAGAGCCGCGGTGCAGCCTCTGTGTTAAGTCTATGGGAATTGGGGTTTTACATGCCTTCATTTTTTCAAATGGGTGTAAAATGCAAACAACTATTGATATGGAGATTTTTTCTCTTGCACAGGTTCCATCACATATCTTAGATAAATCCAAGTACTTAAATCAAATTCAACCCTTATTTAATGATTAATTAGCTGTGATTAATTAACAGTTAACAACAACAGCCTGCATGTAATGTGATTCGTTTTCAAACTACACGAAGCATTACCCAACAAAATATATGCTTTAAGTCAACAACATACAGAAACTGAAATGCCCAAAACTAATGTATTCAGTTTCCACTATTAAATAATGATATAATTAGTGACCAATTAACTAATCAATTTACTAATTTAATACTTCCATTTTGCCATTTTGATAGCACTATTCGCATGTGAGACGATGGTCAGTAATTTTCAGTACTAAAAAGAATTACAAACAGCTAGGGATTGCTGAAAGAAAGACATGCGTTGTATCAAATGAAGTACTGGTTCAATGGCAGGTCCAAGATTTCAAAGGCCATTATCTACTATCAACAATCGATCATGATGACATTAATTGTTGTATAGCATAACACCCTATTAATTTTGAAACCCACCCTGTATGTGATCAAATTTTTCTTACAATTAAAGGAACTCAGCCCAACACAAGTCTGATTATAAGGTACAAAATGTACAAAGCTATAAAAATAAGTATACTAAATATGGGCATCATTACAAGTTGGTATCTACAACTTCATACCACCCTGATACAAAAAATACATGTACACTGTCCAGATCTTGTTATGATTCTTTCTGGAAGATTCCAGCAAGTACCAATGATTTCTTACTGTTTTTATAGGGATAATTTGTACGTCTTAATAAAGGCATGTGATTTTTCACAAAAATGTGTCCATTTTTGGCCACCCCGTATGTGGGGGCCACTGGTCCAATAACTGATTATTCTAAATTTTATTGGTTTGAAAAGCTCTAGTTCCTGCCTGTAAGGGAATATATAATTATCTTGCAGGTACTACTTGTCTTCAAATTTTTCATCAGTTAACATATATTAAGTGAAAAAATGTGTTTTTTTGGTTTGGGCACCCATATATTTCTAGCCAACCTGTATATCAAATGTCAAAATGCAAAAATAGAGTTCTTACACCTTCAGCTTTCAGAAAATGTATGGTGTTACTATAGTTTGTACATCATTTTAATGCTATTCTAGCAAATATAGAAATTGATGAATTAACTTTATTTTATGATGTAACGCTAGGGTGCCCACTATACGACACACGACCCTAAGCTCAGGATCAGAATTAGATAGGCTTACTAATATGGCATTGTTGACTGGTGTGATGCTCGATATACATATTCATGAGATATCGCTCTATTTAACAATATGCTATATTACTGAAGTAAAATTAAATAGGCTTACTAAACGTGGTTACTGTTGCCTGGACAATCACCTACTAATCTAATAGTGTAGGCTGTAATGTAATTACGTGTTTTTTTTCTGTTAAAAGCAAATTCCTCGTGATTAATTGTGTTTTGGGTGTACATGTTGGAAAAAATATCTTGGAATTTTCAAAAAGTTTTTAGGGTGTCAATCCAGGATGGCCGCCCAAAATCATAAAATCCATTATATTGTATTCTGAACGCAGTATGAGGTCCAAATTGACAAAATACCCATATTTGGATACCAAAGAGTTCAAAAAACAGCTAAATTCAATCAATGGCAATACAATGCAAGAAAATCCAAGATGGGTCAAAATGGTCGCCAAAAGCTATGTTATGAATATCAACGCTGCATTAAACTATCAAGGAATGAAAAAGATTTCAAAATTCATGGATATGGTTGGTTATAGGAACACACATCTGGACATGTTCTTTTGTTAACATACTTCAAATCAAAGATGCGGCAAATATGGCCGAAAAGCGCTAAATGGATCTGGTAATTAAGATAAACTACCTAAGTTATTAACATTTGGGGCAAACATTACATTAATACGCTGACAGAAGAAATAAATTCCAAAATTTCTAGTTGAACACGCTTGAATCCAAGATTGCTGCCACCGTAAGCACTGATAATAGTAAAATGGTGTATTTTTTTCAATAGATCCATGTCCTAAATATAATGTTGTCATTCCTCTACCTAAAACAGACTACAAAAAACGTAGTCATTCCTATCGAGGGCAATATATATGGAGCACAACCTATTGGATATCAGCAGTCTATCACTTTTGAATGTATTCACGAAGAAAAAACAAAGAGTTTCTTGTTTAAATTGCTGTTTTTAATTGTTTTTGGTGTTTTGTTCAGTTTTGTAATATTAGATTTGCTTTGCTTTGTATATTACTTTAAACTTGTAGCCGTAAGATAATTGTATTTTGTTCATATTAATGGTGACCCAAAGGCCCAAGAAGAACATACTGTTTTTGATTTGGGCCTCCATGGTGAAATAAGGTTGAAATGAAAAATAACAATATTTTGAGAAACAATTAAAAAAAACACAAGGTGTATACTTTGGACCAAAGGAACTCATTTATCAGTTATTAGTTAGAAAACATACTTCAAAATCCACTAATGGTGGCTAATGTAATAGCTCAGCTTTTGTAAGCACTTTCAATTGCTAAAATTGGTGAAAAATATAAAAAAAATAAAAAAAATAAAAAAAATAAAAAATTAGGAAATTTGAATACAAAAAATTATAAAGTTTAAAGTTTGATAACAAAAATTTACAAAGAAATTATAATTTTGGACACTTGAAAAACTACCATTTGGCTGTTTACAGGTTTCAAATCCAGATGACAATGACAAAAATGACAATTGCGCATAAGGTGCACTCTTAATTTATCAATAGCCCAAACTGGCGATTCTTCAAATCCCCTAAGTTCAATCACCCTTCTATTAATTATGTAATATGAATCAGGAATTTGAATGAAAATATCAATGAAGCAACGACACATGAGCTCGTGTCTATTACTTTCGTTTTAGACCCTTCAACCTAAGATGGCGGCTAATAATAACCCTTGCAAGTACTATCAAGAGCCAAAACTGCTATTTTTATATATACCTACATAATTTTTTTCCATGAGAAATTTGAATGGAAAACACAATGAACCATAAGAACTGACTACTTAAATAGGTATATTTTCATACAGCCATGGTGATCCATGTTATAATATTGTAATCAAACAAAATAACATCTGTAACTTTTTTTAATACAAGAACACTCATTATTTTTGCTTCGGTAACATAATTCAAATCGAAGATGGCGGATAATATGGCATTGTAACCAACTATCAATAGCCAGTGTTTTAGAATATTTACTTGATTTTTATAGATGCCGTATTTTCACGGGTTCAATTCCGACTCTTGGGCCTCGCATGCCCCTTGTGTGTTTATACGCCGATCACACTTAGGCTTCATTCAAATTCGATGTTTTCTTTTCAAAATTGTCAGTACAACCATTCAATCTGTCTGCTAAAATAAAATTTGGTCAACAAAATCACAGGAAGTACTAAGAATATCTCACAATTTATAAACAAAAGAGTACTACGTCGTGATAAACCTCGGAATGATATAGGCTGTGTCCACTATATATAGTGTGTGTACCCTTAAGAGCAATAATAGAGCTGTAGTTAATCTTTGTATTTTCCTTTTGAGCAAGGCCCTTCTCAGTCTCATGTAAATTCTTCAAATTGGGCGGATAGATTGATGAGATGATATAAAAATGTAAGTCGCATTTGTGCGCGAATTCTCGTTTTTAATTCATTTTGCGGCTGATAGGGCGCGCTTTCAAGATTTTTGTTTTTGCCAAAAAGCACACTGAACAAAATAAACGCTCTGAAAAGGGCCGAAAGTACCTTCAACTTAAAAAGGTTTCATTTTTAAACTAAGGGGCTTTTGTAAAAAGTGGGTAAAGTTTTGTTTATTTTTAACACTAAAAGCCTGTCTTTATGGCCATTCAGCACGGTCACTACGGTACCTATATTACGCAATAGGTCCTTTTCAGGCGAATTTACATCAACGCAATAGCGCGGGGTGTCCAACGCGACATTTTAACAATGAGTTTATATTACTAGGTGCCACGTAAATCCATCGCTTTCCAAACAATTCAGAAACCAAAACACCCTCAGATTTTTAACAAGCAGCCTTGGACAAGGTTTGTTGATGGTGGTGCGGGGAGGGGGGGGCGAGATGGTTCTAGGCCTAAATGTGGAATTCACATCTTTTTTGAGTTTATGGTAGGCTAAGCTAGACAAGGCAAGCTCCCTAAGACAACCGGTAGTCGGCAGAACTGCATCTGCATTCCTAGTAGGCCTACTAGCGGGGCTAGCCTAGCAAGCTTCGGAGGCTAGCTATAGCTTATTTCTTCCTGCCTAGTCCTACACCTGTGTAGTCTAGTCGGGTAAGCTATCCTAGCCTAGTCTATTAATCGTTTCCGTACTTTAAAAATCGTCAGAACGCAATACGAGGCGTGCGCGACCGCCTATTTTGTAATCTCACACACTCTGTATCTTATGTTTGCTCATGTACTCCTAAACTACACACTCTCGGCTACCTGTGACAAGCCAACTTTCTTCCTACAATCAAAATAGTAACCTAGATATGACCCGATAAAACAGCGAGACGACAGCGTGTAGAATTTGACCTGAATTGTGTCCCACATTTTCACACAACTATTTAGAGGTGTGCTACACGAATAAAATGATTTCAAAACAAATGAGGTTTTTGTTTAATTATTTTAAAATCTTCATCCTAATATGCAACAGACTCATGTATAATAGACAAATACGTAATACTTTCATAGTTCAGAAAGAACCGCCCGAACCCGTTTAGTCGCCTTCACGACAAGGGAAAAAATGCGGTATGCGGTACTGCACTGGACTTACTCAGTCTGCTGAATTTGTTGATACCACCCCGTGTCTTTTTCCTCGCGTGTACTTTTGAATACGCAAACCTCCGCGCAAAACCGCATGGAACCTTCTTTTAAAGGGTACACACCGCCATTGCACGCGCAAGACTTGTGTGTAAAATGGATAGTCCATGCTATAACTCAAGTTACCTCTCGTTTTGGAAAATACGATATAGAATACCAAGAGTAGAGATTCTCTACACATATCAAAATTTGGACGATAACATACGTTAGAGGTTGATTTTACTGATTTTTATAATATGATGCGTACTTTTCAACGGGTTCACTTCCGACTCTTGGCCTCGCATGCACCTTGGTGTTTGATACAACGCCTATCACCCTTAGATTTCATTCAAATTCGATGTTTCTTTTCAAATTGCATAACAATCAATTCCTGTCCGCTAAAATAAAATTTGGTCAACAAAATCACAATTACTTACTAAGAAATATCCTCGCAATTTATACACAAAAAAGGTCCTAACCAAGTCTGATAAACCTCGGGACTGATATAGGCATGTGTCCACTCTATAGTGGTGTGTACCCTTGAAATTATTGGGTAAGCAGACCCCCCTCTCCAGAACGAATGATCGTCCGACACGCCCAAAACTTTAATGGACAGAATAAAACTCCCTACTATAGATACAACTACAGCAATTAATTTTTGATTATTTAAAACAGCAAAATGACTTCCCATGAGGAGTAAATAAGCAGGGGGAAGGAAATTTCATTTCAAAATACTTGGTAGTGAGTTTCTTGTGGTATTGAAGTTTCAAAGGGTTGTGAAATGTCTTTTGGTTATTTTCAAAGTTTCATTAAAATGTCTAAAGCTTTTGACCAAAATAAAATAATAATAATAATAATCGAAAACACCAACTGACACTTACCTACGATGTTGATGCTCCGACTACTATCTGTACCTTCCTTTGGCTCTTCAAGGTCAAAGGTCACACTCTGACTCTGACTTTGACCCTTCCTCTTGATAATATCCTCTAGCACAACCTGAAGATCAAGAAGTTGTGAACGGAGTAGAAATTCATCTGATGCAGTGTGGGTCTCCATTTGCTGCAAGAAATGTGTAGAGAGCACAGTATAATTATACACCTCCAGATTCTTGCTAAAGGTGCGACCACTGTAAACAGCTCTTTTCAGAGCCACCAAATGTGTAGACAAGCAGAAATTATACACAGCCAAATTCTTGCTAGTGGTGCAACCCACTGCTCTTACTACTATAATAGCTGTAATCAGCACTTTTCAGAGCCACCAAATGTGTAGACATATACATTAATTATACACATCCAGATTCTTACTAGTGGTGCAATACACTGCTCTTACTACTATAGCTGTAACAGCTCTTTTTAGAGCCACTAAATGTGTAGACATATATAGTAATTATACACAATCAGATTCTTGCTAGTGCTGTTAACAAAGTCCTGCTCTAACTACTTATCTGTAACTGTAAATGACTCTTTTCAAACCAAACAAATAATGAATCTTTATGTGTACCTCTTAGCTCTACTCAGTCAACAACAGATATGAAGCCCATGCTTTGCTAATGTTGGTTGGTAATCAAATTCATTCGATTTGGTGTTTTTTCATCACATTCTTATAAAGTCTTTGTGCTTAGAATTGACCATTGGTCTGACTGTAATTGACCCTGTACACGATGGGAAGGCCGTCTTCATATCTGCTGTCTACTCCCAGGGTACCCCCTTCAGCCATGATTGGTTCAAAACCTACAGCTAATGACTCATTACGTTAATATGTGAGCATCTGACAGATGATCACTATTTTGACAGCTCCACTTTAATTAACCCTGTGCATGAGCTGGTGTAGCTTTACTCCCAGGTTGCCCCTTCAGTCATGATTGGTTCAAAACCTACAGCTATTAGGACTCATGAAGTAAATCCGTGAGCACCTGATAGAAGACTTTTACTTTCTTTGACAGGTCCACTTTAATTGACCCTGCAGTACGTAATGGGAAGGCCTTCTCCGTATATTCTGTTCGTTCTCAAGTTTGAGGGTGACATCACTGCGCGTGTTAGGTTTCGGTTTTGCACCCTAGAAACGCACGCTCTGACCTTTTATTGCAGTATTTACGCATGCGAATAAAGGCGGCACAATAAAAAAAAAACTACGAGCGAATAGTCACGTCATGATGTCACCTTCAAACTCGAGACCAAACAAAGTATAGCCGTTGTAGTTCTCTATCCACGACACCCCATTTCAGCCAAAATTGCTTCAAAACATACAGCAAGGACTTATGAAGTAAATCAGTTGACACAAATCAGTCCGAAGGTTATTTTGCAAGGCTTCCTAAAAAGCTTTAGACGCCCAAATAATATTGAACTTAATCACTAGAAAATTTCTTAAATATGTTCGGATTAGCTCTGTAGTTCCCAAAGAGGGAATTGTATACTTATTATGGCCCGCAAACATTTTTTTCTTTCAATTTCAAATACAGCTTTTTGGCAAATGCATGTGGAACAAATTCTCTCTTTTTTGGATACCCTGTATACCAGGGTTGAGAACGTTAACGCCACAAAAATGTCTTCTTGTAATGGCGCTTTGTCACTGGATGCTGCAGAGTAAATGGAAGGCTTGCTGAGCAAGAATGAAAACATGAGCATAGTCAGCGCTCAGGAAGGTTCCCCCTCGGAAGAATTTGAGGGAAATATGGATGTTCATGCTAAATCAACCTTTTCTGCACCCTTCTGCCCTAGCTGAGACTGGGACAGTTTTAGCACCTATTGGGAACAGGTCTCCTCGGAATGACCATGCTGCCTACATGCACCAAAAAGCCCCATTGCAGCTTGGGATACTGTAACAAAGGTGGTAGTCGGGGAGGGGGGGGTAACTCCTTTGGCAACTACACACAATTATTACATACTTGTAAACGTGACTTGACGGTGGAGAGGAGTTTCTTGGCATCGTCCTTGTTGAGGTACAGATGACCAATCACATTCTGAAGACTGGCGACAGTGGCGTTGTCAAGGTAATCAGTCAGAGGTCTTGTCCCTAAGTGGTCGACTTCGTCTGAACGTTGGTTCTGCTCAATCTGTTGCAACAGCTGTTCCTCTGTTTTCTGCAAGACAGCTTGAGTCTCTGCTAATTCAGACTGACAAATGATAAACAGAATAAAGACCACTGTCATGAGAGTGTTCTTGGGGCTCAGATGATCTGAGCAGCCTTCTCTTGTCAAAGGACTGAATTTCATATTTGGCCATGTGTCTTGAATTGGGGCCTGCTCCAGGGTGGAGCTGTTTCATATTTTAGAGAAATCTGATATGTTTGTAATGATTAGAGTACTTAAATGTAATTGAATACTTCCAAATAAGCACTCATTTTAAAGCCCATTTAGTTAGCTTTAAGATGATACCAAAATTATCTTGATCAGACTTCATTAATTAAAGTTATGACTAATTAAGTAAACGAAGGTGGAGGGTGGAGCAATTGGGACACGGAGATTGGGACACGGTACCATGTAAAGTCTATGGGAGAATATCAAGCTTTGGCTCTTATTGTTTTTCTTTATCTTAACAATCATTTAATTACTTAAATTATATATCAAATTCAAGCTAATTAACTGCCCTTTAATTTGAGACCATAAATATTGTTGTGGGACTCTAATTAAAGAAATTGTAATCAAATAATTGATTAATTAACAAGTCGGGATTGATTATACAATGGGACACGATAAACCTACGATATGAGAAAACATTGTTTATTCAGCCCATTATGTTTCTTCATACCATTCAATAAGATAACAACTTAAAAATAATGAATTATACTTCAATTCAATACCTAATTAACATACACCTTACATACAACATTTTAATGAAGCTCATTAATTAAAGACACTATCAGTGATTTATCCCAAAGAGTGAAAATATTTGAAATTAGTTCAAAAGTGAAGAAAAAGTCTCTAGAATTCTCATAAGTTATCTTTTCCAACTGAAGAATTAACAGAAAAGAAAGCAAACGGCAGTTTTCAAAGATACGAATCTCCATTCAATTACGTGTTGTAGTAAGTGTCCGAACGGACAGTAATGACTAAAATTTCCGATTTTGCCCTTAGTTGCTTTTGGTCCTATCCTTTGCAGGGTGTGTTAGGATACCTATACTTGTTACAAACATTCAAAAATCTGATTTTTGATGATTTTTTGATTTTCTGATGTATCAAATCACTGATAGTGTCTTTAATTAGACAAGCTGGTATGCAGAGGAAATGGGACACAGTACATTGCAAATTTTATACCTGTGAAAATTAGTGTTTTTACTCAGCAAAAGACACTTTTGAATCTGTCATGTCATGTTTTTAATTATATCTTCTACAATTACAGATTTAATTATTCATTAAGATTACCAATATGAATGTTCTTGATTAAATAATAATTATTCTTAATTAATCAAGTGAAGAACCAGAGTGGAGGAATGAGGACGCTGATATCGAAATGATGACATGTAAGGGCCAATGTCAGTGAAAGGGGTCAAATGGGGGTTTTATAAAGTTGAAAATAGACTTAACGTTAGGCATTTAACTTCATGCACAACATAAAAAGAACACATTATATTTTTTAATTCTAAAGTTTCAAACAGGTTTTGAGTCAACTTTATTTTTAACAATGAGAAATGCGTTAATCATCTGTTGCACATTAGAGCCATTTACGTTACCTCACTCTCAAACTTAGTTCATATGGTATAAATAAACCAAACGCAATTGTGTTAAAATGTATTTGTTCATATGAAGCTAAACACATTTTTGACTAAATTGATATAAAACATGCCATAGTAAAATTGATTTTCTTGTATTTATATAATATTAATAAATGTGTAAAAAAAACAAGAAAATGTCGTTATTTTGCATTGACGTCGCGTTTTTTCTATATTTTTTAAAAAAAATCATGCGCTGCAAAACAAAGTATTCAACTTTCAATAGTGCAGATAATGCAGTATGGGTAACTTTCCATTAAATGCTGCTTGCTTCCCATAAAATGGGAGATGTATTGAAAATGTGGTAACGTAAATGACGGAATGCGGTAACGTAAATGATGCAATACACAAGATAATAAAACACTGTGACCTTATCTCTATTATTACAAATATCCCAATAAGATGTCTTAAATCAATGTAGGAAATCATCTTGGTGAGCTTGAAAATGTAATTAGACATCTTTATTTTGCTTTACAGTGCTATATACGTATAAATTAAGTTAAACGTGCGACCGCATCACCCAGACATAACACACATACGGAGTGTTTGTAACAACTGTTCTCCAATTTTGTGCACAAACCTGAAACATTCTTTAAATCATTCTTTGAAGCATTAATTTACAATTAATATGAACAAACATGCACCAATTCCAATTACGATAAGTTCTAATCAATAATAGCATTAAAAACTGGTAACGTAAATGACGAAGACCCTACCCGATATGGGTACAGATGTTACATGGAACTCGTTCAAAAATTTGTACCTTTTATACAGACCTATATACGCAGTGAGCGATTTTCTTCCCATACAAACATCACCCATCTCATTTTAGGTTTGTTGATGTCGGCAAATTCATTCATATTGGATTATCATATTGGATTATTATACCGCTATCATTTCTCATCCAATTACAAATTGAATGCTTATAATAAATCATCCTATTCCTCAGATCCACGCTAGAGTTTTTTCTCTACCTCCGTGCTGAATAAATCGCTTATATCGCCTATAAAATTTCAATAAAAAGGCAAAGTTAGCTGGTATTCAAGTGCCTACAAGGCATGTACTACAGTGGCGTAATAACCAACGGGGGTGGCGAGAGCCCCCTCAAAATCCTCTCTCCCCCCCTCCTGCCCCGGTCCAAATGGGATCAGGAAAAGTATGGATTGATATTCTTAAAGTATACCGTGTTTATACTCTTTACAAAATTGCCTTCCCTCCACACCCTCCATACAATGTTTGTTCCCCACCTGCCTCAAATGGAAATGCACTAGCATTTTACCACATACTCATGGTACGCGTAAATTGCTAATCCCATTTGCACTATCGCAATACTTGAGCAGTACAAACTTTGTATTTGGACAAATTTGGTAGCCGGGTAATGGAAATGAAAAGCTTTTAAACATATTATCTAAATAACTAAATAAATTGTCGTTTGTGAATGGCGACTATATCGAGGAAAAGTTGACATTTAACAACATTAGTTTTAATGAACTGGAAATTAGGATATTTACGAGATTTGTACCTGGTGAATTCTGATGTTTGATGTTACCTGTGTTTACAGGTGGAAGGTTTTACAAGCTGATAGTATAGCATTTTGTTAATCACTGTCTTACATCATTTCCCTATATTGCCTATAAGGCCTACACTGTAAAAACATATCGCCAATTTTACATTATTTCTTAGCTTTTTGCGTCAGCAATTCTGCAACAAATGCTGACAAACTAAGTCTAAATTTAAAAAATTAATTTTAGCAAAACACTTCAAAAACATATACAATTTGGGCGAGTTATTATACGGTATTACAGCGATTGTAAATGTGTAGAGAATTAAATCACTGACGAGCACCCTATAACTTTGTAGGCCTAGCCACAACTGTCCGCATTTTATGGTAGTATCTCCTGTAAAACTTACAGTTGTAAACTATTTTACTTTACAACATTTGGTGAATTTGAAAAGAACCTGCGCTTTTTATTGGATTTGTGTTGGCAGAACTGATACTTCCAGGAATTTTTCAACCCGTAAAATTAAAGAGTATTTTTTCCTGTAAATTTTAGTAATCGTATATTTCTGAAATTCATAATAAAACTATAATTCATGTTTAATAATCTTAAATTTGATGAGAGCTCTACTTTTAAATTTAGTCATAATACACTTAGTAAATTTGAATTAAAAAGTACATTATTTTTTTTCAAAAGCAATCATTTTTCATCTTTTTACAGTATTTCCTTAAATTTCGCTGTAATTTATAGGCAACTCTTACCTTGCTATGTAGACCTAAGTATAGCCTCATATGGTCCCATTCTTTTTAATACAAGACTAATTTGTTAAAATAATTGTATATGTCCATGTTTCAAAAAAAATTTATATTGCAAAACACAGAAAACCCGTATGGACACTTGTAATTATAACAACCATTGACCATTTCCAATGTTGATACTTTTTTGGTCCGTCATTTTACGTTAACCTTTGATCAGTCTTCGCAAGCCATCTAAGATACTGAATCAATGTCATTCTTTTTAAAAATAAGTTTTACTTCCCGATTTAAGGTTAAAGTTTTAACCAGAATCAATAAAACAACTATATTTATACAAATGACAAACACCCTCACCTGACAATGACATCTCACACTGAAAATTCATCATTTACGTTACCGTTAATTGAATGAGGTATATTTTTTTTCAAAATTCGATTTTTGGTTATTCAAAGTAAGTATAAATCCATTAGATACATATGTAAGACAGATCAGGAACAGAAGCAAGATCGGGACTAAGATTATTTAAACTGCAACAATTCATTCCGTTACCACTCTACTACTCTGTAATACGCCTCAAGTATGCATACAAAGAAGTCTATTATAGTTTTGAGAACTGTCAAATTTTAACACCTAAATCATTAACACCTTTATGTTATCGTTTAGGCTTATTTATTTCTATGCAGTCTATAAATATTACTCTACTTAACATGACAACAGAAATGCAAAGAAACCGCACGGAAGAAAAACTTTTCGTGAAAAGGCCACAAGGAACACTTATAGTCCAGCGACAGGTTCAATTGCTGATACCACCTGTTTTTATATATAGATAAGTTTTTCAAACGGTTTCTATAGACCAGTTGCATCTGCTTATCGAATCCAATGGATGTCATACTAGAAACCTTTGGCATTTGTAGAAACGCAAAAGTAAAAAGGCCACCAACACTAAAAGATCATCTGTTGTTCACTCAAAAGTTGTTATTTTTGAGCATGACTCTTATAAAAACAAACTTCATTGTGACCAATTATATATGAATCTGTACTTACGTAATCACATAATTCAATATGACCACCAATACAATACATTAAGTCTGAGTCTACCTTTGCAGGTTTGTATTTGGTATCTATCCTGGAGTTTGAACAGTCACGAAAATAATTAAAATTAAGAAAATATTTTTTCAAAAATGTTATTATAAATTCCTTTTTATAGCATCCAAGATGGCTCCTCTTACTCTGAGAAGTGACACTTTACCTATAGTACTGCAGTGTGTGTATAATCCCTGTAAGTCAATCAATCAGTTCACATAATTATCATTATGTAATCAGAAGTAATCGATACATGAAAGATGCCACCCAAGGGGGTATCCATGGCTGGAAATGGCACTGTACATAAGCGGCAAAAAATTCATAGTAACGTAAAATGAAGAGAACGTAAGATGATAAAGCATGAATTTCTGTTGAATAAAAAAGAACACTGACTGCTGAGTAAATCCTATTATAGTCTACAAACAGCACTTCAAATGCAATAAAAAATTATGATCAGCAGACCGTCTGTCTAGTTTAAACTGGTACGTAATGACGGGCCAAAACGGAAATCTCGCTTTTTTAGGCAATTGACATACTTGCTATCATTTCTATCGTTTTTGTGTTTTTTACTCTAACTGCATTTTTGCAAGTTAAAGAAACAAGTTACAAATTGATAAAATTTTCAATACGAAAGAAAACCGCCGTGTTTTAACATCTTCCCATACGTGTATACTTCGGTACCGTACATTATTTTAAAATGGCGACACGTGTGCATGACAATTGTTCAAAAATCAAACCTAATTCTTTTGAATAAAAATACCTATGATTTAAAAGTTCTTGGTGTGTACTTCAAATGTGGATGCAAGTTTTGGTCATACGTAGAATTATCTCGGAGCACAATATGTGCAAAGTCGGGTTTTTGCAGTTGGCGACAGGCGTTTTAGGGGTGCCTTTGGTTACATGATCGATTATTATTTTAAAGAAAGGTTCAGCTTTCAACTTTTTTGGTGATATATTTTCAGTAAACCCTTGGATGTTTACAGTAAATAGACCGTTGGGTCCGAGGCTTCTATTGGCTATGACTTATTTTCTCTCAAACACGGGCGACACTATCCCGGGGACACTATTTGACCCCTTCAGTGACATTGGCCCGTAAGCCCCTACCGTACTGCAAATTAGGTTAATTTGAGGAATAATTATGATTATCAGAAAAATAAATTAAATCATGAAATGTTTACTTTTAAAGAGTGATTAGATTATACTTGGTGTTATTCTCTTTAATCCATATGACTTGTTGATGTTTAACATGTGAGCTGCCAATTTGAGCATACGGCACTGTAAATCCATACTTTTCATACAGTAAAACAATTTTCACAAGGGTTATAACCCTATTGTTTACATTTTATGAATGGTTATTGAATTTAATTTGCAAATACTTGATTGTGCTTCAGCTGAAACTACTTGCTAGAAGTCTTAAGCAGTCTTTAGGACTTCATGCAATATATGCATATTTTTATGCCAATTTTGAAACCCGTTGCTCCCAAAATCATAAAAATAGTTCTACTAGAGGTATCTCTGTCAAACTAGTCTTGTTAGATGGGCAAATACCTCTAGTTTACATAAATATGCTTGTATTTTAGATAGGTGCTTTGGGTTTGATGAGAGGCTGCTTTAAAGAGATACAACTTTTTGTCTACTTTTTCATGGGTATTTTGCACAAGAACTGCTTAAGACCTAGCCCTACTGCAATTTTGATAGCATATTCGGAAAGATTGGACAATTTCCTTTCAAAATATGTTTACTTTTCATATGCTAGCATGTATAGTTTGGAAGTTATAAAGGTTTAAGCTCAAAATGATGCGTGATGCTTGAAATTTGCTGACGAAACGCAAACAGGCCCCCAATTCAAGACGCATGGCCATTTAGCTACTTTACAATTTAGCATACTTGAGGGCGTCAACCCTTATATCAGATGCAAGTCGTATATATTTTTAACCATTTCTTGTACAACTTATGTCTACAATAAACAGCCACACAAACTCATATGACTGAAATGACTTAGATAGAACGTCCGAAAGACGCAAAACCCCAAAACCAAAAGTTGCACTTTATGGGGTTTTCAATGGACATCACAGTGTACTGCGACACAAACACGTGGACCACAATCAATATTGCAAGTAGGCTTTCTCGCTCATTTAGCCGGAGATACTATAAGAAAGGTGGTAGACCTGAGAAGGTTAAAAGTATGATTGGCCATATGAGTCATATCCACTCGAATTTATCATCAGAGAAATTTAATTTCACCACAGAGAATTTCAGCCAATGGAAGCTCTCCTTATAGATCCAATATTTAACAGCATAAATCTGATCAGATAAATTTCTCTGAGAAGATATTTAAATTTAATTTTACCGATGACAAATTGCAATATCACTAAGGTCAAATTACATTCTGGCCACCTGATCATTTATGTTCAATTTATCCATGTACATACTACTCAATCTCTCTGTTCAAGCCAATGATAGCGTTCCGTACTCAGAATAATTAGCTTATTTTTTGCAACAGTAAAATAAACAGCCAATCACAGCTTTCTTTAATCATGAGATGGTTAGTATCAATCAAATGTCTCCTTCAAGAGTTTTTTCTATTCTCCAGGAGAATTAAACTTCTCTGTTGAGAAAATTGATTAACTATCTTTACAAAGGTGTGATTGGCTATTTATTTCTCTGTGGAAAAATTGAGCTATTAGTTTTAGCAAGGAGTGCTATAGTTTTAATTTCTCTTCAGACAAATTAGTTTGTACTAGGAGAAATTGAATTTGTCCAAGAAGAATTGACTTTATCTGGGGAGAAATGAGATACTTTCAATTAGGATGGCCACCTTTGTTCAAAGAAGAAATCATAATTTTTACTTGGCGAATTTAACCTAGTAGAAATTTGAATATAAACCATCTGAATATGGGACCTGTGATTGGCTAGATTTATTATTCCCAAGAAAAATAAGCAGTGCTATCATTGGCTAGAATGGAGATAAATTCGATTAGGTACCTTTAACTGAGCCAGATCATCTTCTCTGCTGCTAGCTTTAGCCATTTTCACCCCCACAGAATCTTGAACTGTCCCCGCTGCTCCATTCCCTGTTCTGTGTATACTGCTAGCTTCAGCAGAGTCCATTTTGCTTTCAGTGGGTGTCATGGGCGTTAGCTTGATTCCACCAGTATCAATACAGGAAGCAGTGCTATAGGATTCTAACCTGGGTCCAGCTAGTGGAGAGAACTGGTTCATGTGTTGGTCACTGGTGTCCCATTTGCAGATGACATGTTCAGAGGATTCCGAGAGATGCGTGCTGCACTCACAATCTATGTGATCGCACTTTGCTGCTGATGTAGACCTGGGCTTACACGCAACATGCCTGTGGGACATTTTGCTGAATTAAAAAAAAACATATTGAACAGAATCAGTTGTAATTGATGTCTAGATCCTGGTCTAATCTTGAAATGTTTGATTAGGGGACGCCATCTTGTGTACACATCGTGGTACACATACAAAATCTTCAGGTCAGCAAAATTTGTGTCTTTTATCTTTAGAGAGAGACGAAATTCCATCCAAACAACAGCTCTCACATTTCCGTACAACACAGCAAATCAAGGCTAACAGTAACACAGCGCTTACTTTCGTACTGGTGTAAGAGACTGACCTCTTACGTTCCAAACCATAGAGACGAGTAATAAAAGGCAGGGGGAAGGACATACCAACCTAACAGATGAACTTCCGGCTAACCCGAGTGCTTTTTCAAAGACTTAACGGTAGGAGCGCATATCGAACGGTCACACACAGACTTGACTAAAGGCTAGGCCTGGTCATGAATATTTAAATTGCAAATGACCGTTATTGGGAAATTACAGTATCTTGCAGCGGGATTAATCCACTAACCCCGACGGATTTTGAAGTCAATAATTTATTCCATAATTATCATGACATTACTAAAATGTATTGGACTAATGTTTAAGAGTAGATTTTGTAATCTAACTGAGACAGACTGCCATAGTAAATGCACGTAGCAGTTCCACAAATTACCGTTTGGAAATCCCCAATGCCCAAATCGAACAGGTCGTGTCCCTATACCCCCTGCCAAAATGATCGCTCGTTTGGTTTGAGTTAGACAGATAAATCTCGTTCATTTTGCGATCTTTCAACTTTTTTTAAGACCTACTTATGTAAAGAAGTATTTGAATTCCTTCTACAAAATCTCTGCCCAAGGTAGCATGCAAAGGAATAAAAAAAAAGCCCGAAATAAAGACCATAGGGCTCCTCCAAAACCACTATTTTCATCAACGGGGATGCTTGACTTCGAACCGGCAAAACACATGCCGAAAATATGGTGGTCAGTAGCGTATATTATTCCAACATCGTGTACTATTCATGAGATAACTGTGCCAATTTCATTGGGTCAATTACACTAAATTGGCAAAGCTTAAATAGTTCCCCCCCCGCGATGTCTTTAAATGTGGCTATCGGGCCCGGGGTGGTATTTTTTAACTGCATCCCTACAGCTCATCCCCAGGACAACTGTTGAGGAAATCGTCAGGTTATGTGCCGTATACTGTGGTCTCCTTTAAACGGGAATTTCTCCACCTCAAAGATCACCACTTCAAAATGGCGACTCACACGAACCGTTTTCGCTTCGCTGAGCGATGCGGGACCAGTGAAAAAAAAAGAAAAAGACCTGATTTGGAGAAAGAGGCGCCAAAAATAGCGGTTATTTTGATACGAAATCAGTTAAAATTACTAACGACTACTGTGCAGAGAAGATTGCGGTGCTGGGAGTAACGGGCCAATTCAGAAATGGACGACTTGTTGGGGAAGTTTTACGGGCTGCGGCAGAAGGCAGAACGCGAGATTTCTACGCAAGAAAAGTTTTGCAATCCACTATATAGGGATGCAACGACACTTCGACAAAGAAAGAAATGTCGACATAGTGAATGTACCGATTCATTTCAAATCATCGAAATGTGGTTACAAGAGCATGCCCGTTTTCGTCTCAAGGATGTTTTTGGGAAAGGCAAAGTTAGGCCTAATCACAAAAAGTAATCCACCCAGATGATCTTCAGAAGATTATGTCATCCAGTGCACTTGACCAGTCTACCCCTCGTGGTTTGCAGAACAAAAGTATTCCTGGATTATAATGCTTGTAGTTCCAAATGAGGAAGAGAAAATCTCAGAGTCAGAGAGATGACCAAGGAACCTGAAAGTTCAAACAGATCCAAGTGGAGCCAAGTATGTACTTGGGGGG
>JAMKCH010023083.1:0-46799 GCA_023653785.1 Ophioderma brevispina
ACTGCACACAAAGTGGTGTTTTTTGAAATGTTAATGTCCCGGGCCCTGCAGGCAACATTTTTATGTCAAAACTTGCCCAAGTCCCGACCCCCTAGCTAGCCGGGCAAAAGTGTCAAAATGCTTCAAACCCGATTGTTTGCGATTCAGTTTGATTATGCTGCTTTCATCCTCGTGATTGTAAGCTTTGTCGTACTGCGTTTATATATTTTTTGTAGAAACTTGCGCTTTCGTTTGTCCTACCCCACTCCCCTGCTTTTTTTGACATGCGTGAACTCCGTGACCACCTCCCTCCCGCAATACACTCGGCAAAAAAGAAGGATCAACTCCCCGGCTATCCGGTAGTACAAGTCCCCGCCATCTCCGGTACCCGGGTGCCAGGCCATTTTTTGAAGTGCATTATCTATTGACCCATATCCACCCAATTTTAACATCACAGCACACAGTAAAGTGTGATATATGCTTCTTGTAAAACTTTTCTTTGAGGAAAGGTGCAGCTACTCACAAAGATTGGATTATGCAACTAGAGCACAATTTGTTAGTTTAGTGTCAGTTCTATTAATCTTGTTATCATAACCTGACGGTGCCATTTCGGGTATAGCATCTCTCTTTTTTTTTTTTGTCTCATAGATAGGCTTTGTAGGATCACCCCTAAATAACTCCCCATAGCCTTGTGTCCAAAATGACCTCTCATCAACGTCAATTTATCGGCTCTAAAGCGACTGGTTATTCCCAACTTCTGGATTTTTTTTTTTAAGATTTAAAGATTAGGGACCATACCTCTTCAACAAAATGAAAAAGTCAGATGATGAAGGCTGATTTTTTTAGCTACGAGCATCAAAGATTTGCATGTTTTCAACACGGCCACACCTAGGTTCCCTCCCCAAACCCTAAGAAATTATACAAAATGGCACAGAAAAAATCTTTACCACCCAATGGTTTTTACTAGTCCAAACTTATGATTAATTTCAATTTCATTTAAAACCACATCAACCTTTTGTGACCCTCATTTAGGCAAAGTGCCACGTTTCGTAACGCCAACACGGGCTCAACACTGACATCGTCTGCTACCCTAGTTTATTTAGTGGTGTAGCCTTGAAAATGGCTCCTTTCTAAAATTTCAGTTAAGTATTATGCTTGGCATTGGTACTGCGTGCACAATGTCTGCAACGGTAATACAAATACTAAATGGTTGGAATAGGCAACAACCACACAGTGGTGGTGAAGACCTCTTTTTTTGGGGGGGGGGGGGGGCGGGGAAAGGGAATTTTTTTGGGGAAGTGGAAATTTGAGGGGGGGGGGGCAATATTTTTTAAAATTGCCAATTTTGCCAGGGAGGGCAGACTAGCCCAATCTGACAGGTGGTATAAAGACATTTTTTTTTATTTTTTATTCCCTGTACTTAGGGCCTGGCGATAAAGAGAGACATACAAAATGCCAAACCGCCATACCCCCTTGCCAAACTTGATTATAGAAAATCTACATCAATGGGAAAGCAACACATGCACAAGACAAAGACAACACGCACAAACTCAACACCAAACCTCCTACAACAACAAAAGACACAACACACCCAACACAAACTCTCTCTCTCTCTCCCACACAAACACACCACTCGAGAGAGTTTTCAGTGCCCTGGGAAATCAGGTATTTGTTGAGCCTTTTCTCTTGAAAATGTTCATCACTGTTGGGTAACATTGTTACTAAATGTTAGTGTTATCCTCTAAATTTTAAGAAATCAAAGTTCCTATATGAAAGGTTTACTGTTTCAAAGTCCTTTGTTCAATGGGAAGGAGCCATGGGGAATGGTTGAAGATAGAATGGTCTTCATTGAGGATGCAAGCATGATGTAGGTTGAAAATTGCACAAGATTACAATTGAAACTCATTTAGTTTAACTTGTATCACTTGTTAAAAGTTTGACAGATTGTCTCTTAGGTGACTGCAGGCAAATCAACCTAAGATCGCTAGCCCAGCTTAGCCAGTCAGTCACAGACCATCTAAACTGGACCAAACTACCATGCGGCGAGTGCAATGCATAGGTCAAGGTAGGTCAATGTCTCCACTTGCAGGTTGGGAAGTTTTGTACCATTAACCCTAATGGCACATCTGCTTCTAGCCTACTCCCGTGAGGTAGTGAAGGAATGAGGGAAGCGGGGACGACAGAACAGTTGGCAGGATTCAGTCGGTCTTGATCATGGAGCCTTCGGGCCCCAGTCCAGTGCCGCAGGGATACCACCCCGCTACACGATAATGTCGCTGCACTGGCCAGCATTTGTGCCCATACCCTGTTCGTTTGATTATGCAATCGCTACATCCGGGAACTTAGTGCTTTTTATCTCACACAGTGCTGGGGTATTTTTTCCAATGGTAGGGGTAATGAAAATGAATAGCCCTCTAAAAATTCAGGAAGTGCACCTATGGATAGTTTGTTCATTTTACTCAAACACTATGTACTAATTATTGTGGTATAAAATGAATATATTATACCAGTTTGTACAATTAGTTAACACAAAAAATATATTATATACATTAAAATGAGAAGGTGATTAAGTTATGCATAGTACATCTATATCTAAACACTTTGCTCACATATTGTACCAATTGGAAACTACTATCATTACAAACACGAAATCAGAGTTACTTTGTCCCCCTGATTTGTCCCTCTAATAAGTTACTTTGAAATTTCATTCCTTAAAAATACTTTGTACATGTACATAATTATACCAAAAAAAATATTATAAAGGCCAACACTTGTCATGTTTATTTATTTGTGATACTTTTTAGATCATCACGATTGAAACTGCACAACTGAAGGCATCATCCCAGTTTATTAATCACGTGTTCACCCACCGTAACCTATGGTTTTAAGAAGGTCTGCCCCAGAAGAATCAGGCAGTATGGTAAAATATGACGATGGGGGTCAGCCAATTTCAACCATTGTTTGTGTTAAAACAGTGTGAGTACATATTCCAAATAAACTTTTAAAAAATCTACCTGCCCCCCCCTCATTGAATTTGGCACACCCCCCCAATCATTGGCCCAGATGGCCCCCTTCTCAGACTGTAAATGTCATTTTACACCAACGTTGGACGCACGTTTGATACCTAAGATAACCAACTATGAACATTACCTTTCTACATACTTGTCCCATTTGTCTTAATTGGGGACCTCTGAAAAATAATTGTGTCATTTGGAATGTTCCATTATTCACATGGGTGTAAAGCTTATTTCCCACATTTGGAAAATTCGCAAAACACTAATATTTATCTCTACTTTGATATATCATTGTCAAGTTGCCAGCATTTTTTTGATTGATCTTTTGCTGGAGAAAAGCATTCCTCCACGGTGGTTAAAGATTGTATTTTAGATCCATGGTTTACTTATTTCTGTTAAGGATACACTGTCCATTTAATATTCGCATTTATTGCTTTTTAACATATCAAATTGGACTGGATGGCGTCTAGTTGCCATCATTACTCTACTCGCTGTACTAGTCAGACTAGTCCAAATACTGTTTAAACGATCTTTAAAGTATCAAGTTTTCTCATAGTTACTTATGTTGGGTTATTCCACTTTTTGAGGGGTTCCATTAACTTGATGTAAAAATTATATTGAAATCAATCTATTGCCTAAGTTGGCCAATGGTCTCAATGGTGAAACTGCAGATTACAAGATTAAACATTTTTTACAACCGCATATAGGGCGTACACAGATTGACCTCTTAATGACCCCATGTGACACTCTGACCTCATTCACAACTGGGCAACTGACATGTATTTATTTGTTTTTTACATTCATATGGCATTATCTTTCTTCATTCATATCTCAATGTCTTCTACATTATCTTTTCTTCTGGCACTGTTTCTGTATTATCTGGGCCTCTTTGCACTGTCTCTTCTGCACTCTGGTGTTTTTTCTTTCGTTGCTGGGCTGATAATCCTACTTCCGGGCCTTTAAATTTTACTGAGGTAATGATACAAATATGAAATTCTTCTCACAGCCAAATTTTAATTTTGATGGAAAAAGTGTGGCAAAAAGGTTGTCAATCAGGCCACACCTTTATTTGAGTAAAGTATTCCCTGGATTTTTCCTTAATAATATTATCCATGGTATTGTGACGTTGATAGCTAATATTTTGACTTTACTGTTGTTACCAACAATCACTTGGCTGTAATACTGAGCAATATTACAAGACCTAATGGTATATTTATAGCTTATTCAAACATATCACTTAATTTAAAATATTAAATATCATAATGTAGATTCTTCAAACTTACGAGTTTTAATAAGTGCAGGTTTGAGGTTTTACTAGTAATTAGGCCTAGGATTGAATTAGGATGTAAAAGTAAAAAAACATCCTCCTTTGATACCGCATCACCTTACCTTTGGCTTGCCTTCACCTGTGAGTATAATGTCACAGCCGATCTCAGTTTTTCACCTCTCAAAGAAAGGGGATCTATTGCAACCCCTAAAGAACCAACCAAAATAAAAATCCAAAACACCAAAAAACCAACTAGAAGTGGGCGCTTCTCGGCTTTCGCGATCGCTATATTCAAAGATTATAAGCTGTTGACCGCCCAGCCTATTTTACACCTCACATGACCTTTGACCTTGGTACGTGACCCTTGACCTCACAACAAATTAGTGATCCCCTATGCGCCATGACTCAGTTGGACTTCAACTTTTCACTGTTGGTTTAGTTACATGTTTAGCCTATTGTCAACTGAACCTCACAGACCTCTTGGCCTTGGCACATGACCTTGGCATCATCAACATATAAGGATCCGCATGGTGCCCCTGTGGGACACAGGTTGGTTCCAGTTGGACTTCAACTTTTTTCAATTGAGGTCATTTTAACAAAAAACATTTTTGTGACCCAACAAGTCTAAACACGATGCTGACTGCTGTGTCCTCGTAGCTATAGCTTTAGCCGGCCACAAAATGCCAAATTCAAATAAACCACTGTCAAACACAACTACTTGGACCATCCTTTACTTTCATTTTAGTAAGACAAAAATCAAATATGGATCACAGCACTTGGTTGGGTGGGGGGTGGGAAGTAGACCTTTAAATCTAGGTTGGAAAAGTAAACCGAAAAATACCTGTCAATTTAGTGATACCAGCATAAAATTTGCTACGCCTTACGTAACTCAGTCCTGTTATTTGCTGGAATTATACGCACTGGGACGTCAAACGGATAAATGTTGGTACTTATTTGGTAACTTTAGAGAAAGATATATCAAATTGATCTGTATTGACACCAAAGCACTAACAATTAATGGGTGTTAGAAAATGGCTCATTAGACCGAGAGTGGGTGGATAGCACTAGCAAACAGTGTGTACCGTGTGTCCTACAACAAACGCAACACTTGGTGGCAACCGCCCTAAGTTGAACAAAAGCACGTGATTACTTCTCTTTGTGTAAGGTAGGAGGGGACTGTTAGCTGATTCCCTGAAAAGTTCCATAAAGGTAAGAGTCATAATTTTTTTAAAGAATGACCGCAGATATCAAGTAACCTGCAGGACCCATTTAAACCAAATTGAGGCGCTCGTTAAACTAAAAATACGGCACTGTACGTTTTGTGCCCCGAACCACCATATGATTCCGCTAAGTCAACCACTCATTTTCCCCTGTTTTAAAAGACAGGTGCTGCAACAAATTGAATATATGAATGTTTCCATTGGCAATAACAGCTAACAACATGCAATTTTAACACACTTAAAAGATCGAATTAGGAATGTAATGATCAACAACTCTTCTTATTGTCCACATAAGACGCATTGGATTAGAGCTAATCCTTCCTCACCTTTTAGTACGGTACCCAAGAGGTTATCATTAATCATTTTGTGACGGCACCCAAGCTCACCCAAGTGTAATGATAGAAGAAGATAATGATATTGTTTGTTGAGTTTTTTGGTAAAACTAGGTTTTTACTTTCATAAAGTTGAGAATGTACCATTTTTCATTCACAAGCAAGTTGCAGCCCAACGTATTTATCATTTTATGTATGTGGAGTTTTTGTCTTGACTTAGTCATAGTTCATCTTCTCTTCTTCAAACATATTTTATCACCAATAAATTAATGTTTTTTTTTTTTTTTTTTTATTTCAGTTAAAATAATAATTTGTAAATGCCGCCATTTGACCAGTAGAGTTGTCTGCGAGAATTTGGCAAGGAAATAGTGATTGCACATATTGTATGTTTGCCATTATGCTGTTCTTTCTTCCTTGGCCAGTCTTGTTGGTTACCAGATCCTCATTTGTAAAATGGTTCTGCTGGTTAATTGATTGTTGGGGTCATATCTTAAAATTATTGACTCTACCTTTTGGAACTTTTCAGGAATCATTAGCTAACAGTCCCATCTTACCGGGAAACAAGACTACGTATCAGTCTTTTGTTCACAAAACTTTGGTGCCTCCACCATGTTTGCGTTTTTTTTGTACCCACGGTATCCTATTCATGTGGGGGGGGGGCAAAGTTCCACTTTGACAACTCCCCAACAATGAATAATGCAAATAACACTGTACCATCTTTATAAAAATACAGCCATTTTCCCTCATACGCATACTTGACCACAGGAAAACACGAGTCGTATAATTGCTACGCCGCTACTGAAAAATATTTGTTTTTGTGTGTGTACATGTTTCTTTTAAGCAAAAGTAATGATCCGAGATATATTCACCATCATGTTAGTGCATGGTTTATACATTTTACTACATAGAGCAGAACTCTATAAATCTCTTGGCTGATTATTTCTCCGCTAGGCCTAACCGTCACTGCATGCAAATTGGATATGCAAAAATTGTATTAACTTTTGTTCTGAAGTAAAATATTTGTGACCCGTTTTGAAGAAATTGAAATATGTTCTGGTTTATAGATAAAATAAAATCCTATTGGTGCATAACTGATTATTTTTGTCCCTGGCTTCATCACAATAGCTTATGTTCCCCGAGTTATTTTTGGGAGGGTGTGATGTGGCGGGGGCATCCACTTGACTACTAAAAGTCCTGAAAAGTCTTAAAAACTGTTTACGTGTTTATTTTAATAATGTTTTTCTTGACGAGAAAAGGTTATGTCTTCTTTGCCTAATTCGCCCCATATCAAAAGGGTCCCTATTTTGGGGAAGGTCCATCCACTTTTGACAAAATCTAACCCCAAGAGGCCCGGACATTTCTTGGGGGACACATAAATCTCACACCGGAACTTGTGTAGATTGCCCTTGCATATGGGGCCCAAGAGTTCATACACTGATATAGGGTATGGACAGCCTTTCGAATACTTTTAATTGGATGTATGACACATGGTTTACCGAAATTCCGTTCCTTTTTACTTGCAAAATTGATTACATTTATTTCCATTATTTTATGTTACTCTCTATGACCCACCCCCCTTCCCCCTCCTATTATAAACGGATTTAAGAATAATGATACACAATTTTCTTGCATAGTTTACAACAACCACTTCCATACAAGAGTGGGTAAAACATCAACAAGCTCCATGACTAATACTAAGTATTTTCCACCCTCTTCTAGCTGCTAAATGACAAACAAGTTTTTTCGTAAAAAACCCTTGCCAGGTGATTGTTTTTCGCATCGGGTATTTTGGTCATTTTGAAGAAAAAAATATGAAGACCAAGCAACCTCCGGGTTAGGGTATGCCGTCAAAGTTGATGGGTGGGGTGACATAAAATGTATGGTCTATTTTTAAACATTCTGCATTCTATGACGCTAAGAATCTAATGTTATACAAAACAGTTATTTGTCATTATTTAGGATCGGAAAATCATGCAGATATATTCGCATCAATTTGGTCCAAAATTGGATTTTTCGCTCTCATACATTGTGTGTTTTGTGGAAATTGGCATTTTGCCGAATTGCAGAATTATGGCGTGCACTGTGATGCCATACTATGTTGTTGGTATTGTTTAGGTAAATGGAAAGAAAAGGATCATATCGCTTCACTGGTAACCAAATCATAATCATTAAGGTGGCTTTATATCAAATTCCGGAGGGGTGGTAAACTGCCCGTTGGTAAAACCGTGTTATATAAAACTTGGTAGACCGAAGTTATGCAAACACCCCCTATCTGATACATGGAATAGTCCCTTATTGATTTTTCTAATTAAAATTAATGCATGAGAATAATTATTTTAATTAAAATCATTTGTAATATAAAAGTTTTATTTCACACACCGGATGTAACAAGAAAACAATACTCCATTTTAAAGGAAGCTTGCAAATTACCCGAAGAATACAATGGATAGTCCAAATATCACTTTAAACGTACATTTTGTTACAAAAATATGAGAAAATAATAAGCACTGTAAAAAATATCACTTTGACCTCAGGATTCCTGGCAGGTAAGATAAAAAAAATACTTGACAGACTATTGATCAAGCCGGACAATGACAAAATCCCTATATTTAAAAAAACTAGCACAGTTTATGGTGCATTTTTTACAAACACAAATTACCATGGCTTTGATTTGGTAACTTGATTTAGCTATATATACTTTACTATCATATAAATAAGTAATCATAAAGCACTGGCAACTTTGCGATGAGCTTGCAAACTTGGGCCCTTTTTAGCATTTTTTACTATTTTCAGAAAACCAGACACTACCAATGCACCCCCCCTTCAGAAATGGTACAATCCAATGCCTTTCTGAAGATCTATTGCTAGATAAGACAAAGATGATTGTCAAAATGAAATACAAAAATGAATTATAAGATCACCCTTGTTTACAATTGGTACCAGTCTGAAAAGTGGAATATTTCTTTTTTCCCCCCTGTGTTTTGAAGATACCCATAGTAGCCATTTTTTCAGGGGGGGGGGTCATAATTCTGCCAGTAGGGGGGTTACTCATATTTTTGATTACCATCATTGTAAATGTTTGGGACACATGTTTCAACCTAAAAGTATGAACAAAATTTTTGCCGACCCCCATCTTTGCCCGACTCTCTCAGGCCATCCCTCTTAAATTTTTAGTGTGTACGCGCATTTGCGGTATTAAGCGCTTAGACCCCGACATACTTTAAGAAGTCCGATAAGCTGTATTACCGGTACTACTGACCGTAACTGGACAATGTCAACTGCATCTGGAGTTATACAACTTTCAACACACCCCCAAAGAAGATAGAATAATGAATAAATTTGAATTAAAGAAACATGTGAAAACATTGTTACTTTCGAAATGTTTTTAAAATCCATGCACGGAACCTAAACACCATTGCAAAAACGCTCACAATGACCATTTAATTGGTAATTCATTGCAAAATCATTCATTTTGGTGGGAAAATGATACTTTCTGTGAAACCCAATACAAAGTAATGCAATGTCGTTCAGGATGAAAAAGTGTCCGTCCGTCATGATTTTCAATTTCAATTTTGGTGAAAATATATTTATTTTAAACTTTCATTCACACGTAGTGCAGTCAATATAAAGTGAAATAGCTCAGCGTGTTTTTTTCTAATTTCACTTCTGACCTGCTAAAGGAATAAAACCATTTGTACATTCTTTTTTGGTCAATACGTAGGACAAGTTTTGCATCTAAATGCTAATACCGTGTGACAGAACTATTTGGGACTATTTCCTTAGACTATTTTTCTATGAGTTTTTTTGGGTTTCCCTTAGAATAATGTTAAAGCTATAATATTAACAAAACCTTAGAAAATTTGAAAGTAAAAACAACGAAGACCAATAATTTATATGAAAAAAGTCCGTCTGTGATGTTTTTTTTAACACCTCCGTTACAAATGGGCCCGAGCCAAGGTTCTCCACTTTTCCAGCCCACACCCCTTTACATTTTAAAAAACCATGGTCCAAGTAACTGAGATATTAGGGATAATCCTTAAAGTGATTTCAACACCAAAATCGAAAATTAAATCTCCACCTTGTGATTCCTAACCTAAACCGATCAGGCTAACCTTGCCTCGCAGAGGACAGTAAAGAAGAAGCCTGTTTTGGTTGTACATTCGAAATATGCCGATGCCGAGCTGGCTTTCTTCCATCAGGGCGTAAACGCGTAACCAAGACCTCTAGGCAAGTGTGGGCAAGGACCTGTAGATTTCTCCCTTCCAGTTGACGGGCAAAGATGAATTTTCCCCCGAATCAGTGGCGTATCCAGGTTTGGAAACAATAATGTAGGATTTGGGAAACCTTTGATGTACCTCGCTTGCTTGCCGGCTGACTTTTCTTTGAGTCGCAAATTGAGACGGTAGTAAGCTATGCATGCTGTAAACCAAAACATCAATAACACCGGCTTTCTCCTGGCTCTTTCTTCTTCTTTACTCTTTCCTCCCAAGATTAATTACCGCGGATTACCAAAATCACGTTTTAGCTAACTTAAGAATCGGGGGTTATTTTTTTTAAAATGTCGGCCGCGAAACTTTTAAAGATGGGGTTGGGTGAAAGCCATTAAATCGGGCCATCCACCTTTTAATAATAATAATAAATAAGTTTTTGTTGAACAGCGGACATAAAACCACTTCCATACCAAGAAATTATCATGTATATGAACATACGAATGGTGCACGAACGTATAGGATTTTAATGTCAAGGTTTGAACTCATTTAAAGTTTTATATTATACCATAATAATTGGAAGTAACATCGTCATATTAACCTTGTTTTTTTATATGAAACACTAAACTCAAAACAAATTGCAAAGAACCAATTTTGGTTTAAATAATACTTGAAATTGTCCATCCAAAAATATATATTAAAAGTTTAGCCAAATCAAAACTTAGTGGAACATGTTGAAATCGAACGGGAGCAACTGTTGTACAGGGGAAAATAGAATTGTTCGAAATTATTTTAAATGGTTGTACCTAATTCTTATTGGGCTATTCCTCCTAAGGTTATAAAAAAAGGTATCTAGTTTTCCCATATCTATGAGTTATATGTTTTAGTACAGTATTGCAATAACGTTCAACCGGTCATCATGGGGAAACTTATAGAATTACTGTAGCCCCGGTAAGCCCCCAGTCACAAGTGAAAGTCGCGTTTCAAATATGCAAACAAATATAATATATGGTGAAACTAGGATATTTTCGGCTCCCTGTTACCACTAGACGAACCCCCAATTTGACACCATTTTTTGTAACGAATTCTGAAAAAATTATCCCATTGACCGTGAACCTATTGGTGACTCATTATAGTAAAAATAGTAATACGACGTGCCAGCTAGACAAAACTATACCCTTTTTATCTCAATAGTGACTACGACGTGCAGATAGGAAAAAACTATACATTGGTTTAACTTGCAAAACGGGGGCGAAACATCAGGTTGCATTACTTTTCAAACCCGCCTTTTGATCCTTTTTCATATTTTGCCCCTGTATAATCCTACTCCCTTTTAAAAATATATGCTTCACTCCATTTAATTTTGGTACAACTTTGATATATTGTTTTAAAGTTTTCTCAATGCAATTCTGGAGATCAGATGATTCTTTTGCAATTAGTTTTGGGTTAAGGCTAATGGATTCTATTGTGATGTCTATTTAGTACAGCAGTGAATGCCAGTCAAGTCACGAGTTATAGGCTGACACACAGGCTTCCAAATACCTGTGAGCCTGTCCAGCAGCTTGCCAATCTAGTACTCAATGTTATAAATTACAGTGTATATTCAGTATACCCAGTTGCCAATTTTCTGTCCTACAAGTTGGTTTGAAAAAATCAAAACGTTTTAAGTTGTTTATTAGTATGTACTTTGAAATCAATTAACAAAGTAGACGTTAAAAGTCAAATTGACCCCGTATATGACCTAGCTCTTATGCCAAAATGACCAGTTAAACTACCATCCAAAATCGGCTTTTTAGAAAAAAAACCGATTAATCTATACTAGGAAACCAAATTCTAATTACATTAATGCTGCCTGGCTGACGTGGCATACAATAATAGGATGTTCAAAATAAGTTGTAAAGTCTTCCCCAAAAGGGTGTGTTTGTCATTGGGGTGATAGCTAACAATTTGCAACTGCACTACCTGAAGATTGTTAGTTGCTGACAGATGGTTTAGGTAAACAAGTAATGACTAAAATATCGATTTGTTTTTATAGGTTGCTTGGGTCTTATTATCGTAATGTATGTAGGATACTTATTACAGACACGCAAATATATGATTTTGGATGATTGTTTTCGATTTGCGAATTTAACCATCTCTTGATGGGTTGCCGAAGGTCAAACCATTTTTAATTTCAGACCAAGCAGTCCACCCATGCTAAAATTGTCGATTTTGTAAATGTTCAAACCAATTGTGACTAATGAATATACATAACCACTTTAACTTTGCTTTAGTTTAATTTCTGCATTGATAAAGATCTTTATAAATATTGTACCAACCTTTATAAATAGTCCAGGCTACAGACCATGTGACCTTGTTTGTAAACAGTTCAAAAAATAAGTCCCCCCTTTGACCAAGGTGTATTTTTTAGACAAGTTAGACTCCTTAACCTTGTTACAAAATGTCAAAGGTACAGGAAAGGTTACACATTTAATGGGCAAACAAGTTCACACAGCAGATATCTTCTCCCTAAAAGGACGTCATTCATTAAATTTGATTGACGAATTAAAAATACACTTTCTTGCTATAGACTTTAAACAATCGAGAAAATAAAAGTTTTAAAGATTGTTTTTAAAAGATTCTTTTCTCACTTCAATTTAATTGCTACAAATGACAATTTAATTTTTTAGTTTTTTGCTTTTTTTAATGTTTTGTTGTTTTTTGAAAGTACAGTAAATTAGAGTCCCCCAGGCAAAACAATCCCCATCTACTGAGGCCATTTTGTAACAATGAAAGCTCCCGAAGGATGGGTGTCAAACACTATAATTGTTACTCGATATCCGATTTGCACTGGTTTATATATATATATATGTTTGTCAAAACGGTTTCTAGACCAGTTTTCCTGCGGAAGCTGAAATACCGATGTATGTCAGATCAGATGAAACCTGAGCATTTCGGGGATAGGAAACGCAAAAATCCGAATTGCCGCCCAAAAACACTAAAACCATCTGTGTTATGCTCAAAAGTTTTAAGTACCCATGCCTAAAATTCTCGCATTTCGCAATAGTGCCGCCAGCGGTTACCCTTGTCAGTCCAATTTTGATCAGGGTCGACATCGCAAGTGTGAGTCAAAAGGAGAAGAAGGGCTATTGTAAAATTTTTTTTAAGACCATTTGACGATCCCCGAAATGCAATCTCATTCGGTGTGTGCCCATTTCATTCGGGAAAAGGTCAGTTACAAAAAAACAAAGCAATATCTTTTCAATCTTACAGAAAATGTAGAAGAATATCTATGGAACCAAAAAACAATCGAGGCACTGGTGTTTGAAATTCACGACAAAACGTGATATTTTCGATCATAACTGTGCCCTACTGTCAACTGACGGACGATTCACAACTATAGTTGAACAAAACCCCCCTCACCCCTTTCAACCGTCTTTCCCTTGTCCTTTCTGCCTCGCCTATATTAACCCCCCAACCGGTTCCTCACGTAACCGTTCGTCACAAATGAGGTAAGTTTTCTGGTATTTTGTTTACGCTCTAACCGTATGTTTTAGCGACTTGAGGCTGGTTATAAGTTCCCGGATGAAATGGGCACCGAATGAGATGCATTTCGGGGATCGTGCAAATGGTCTTTTGTTTTAGTGTGCATCAGGCGCGCTCGAGACCATTCTATTTTCAAAATAAGTGATAAATGACGCGATTCTTGCATGTATATTTGTATTACGCGGGCTCTACATGTTCGACTGTTTCATGGATGCATCGGGAAAACGAGCGATGATGAAACCTTGGTTTCAAAAAATACACGATTGTGGATACGTCCATCAAGAACGTAATTGCTTAATATGGATCCCTCTGTGCCAATCTACTGGGTTAGCCCATTGGTTCGGCCGAAACACCGGGAATGTTGGCATAGCTCGGTATTTCGGGCAGCACTCCTTCTCAATTACCACAACATTATTTAGCTACTTAGCGGGGACTGTAGTGAAAGGAGTGTGCGCGCTTCCGCGAATAAGAATTGTTGAATTTGCAACACAAGTACTTAGGCATTGATAATCCATAACAATTGATGGAAGCATTGCCAACCCTTAATGGCCCCCCAGCTTGGTTTTTCAAGGATACAGGGGTCAAAAATTTAAAATGCTCTGAATTGGCTAAAAAAGCACCACCATGGGTTTGTCTGGTCACAAGGATTCCAAAAAGGTTATAGTGCACACTATTATGGATTATAGCTCCGGAGGTATGGGTTAAAAACTGTTAAAAATAACAATGGAGTTATTCATAAAGTTCACCATTTTTACCACAAAAATACTTCATACCCTTTACACTTGTCTTGTTTTACCGTACATATCATATGGTGCTATGGATTGGGCTGACGCTAACAATGGTTAGATTCACTTTTCCTACTCCAAAACGTGTAATTAGAACGTGCACCAATTCCTTGTGGTTAGCTCATACAGATTCCCCCTTTCTTCATCTCTTAAAACCTTGAACAGTCCACGAACCTTTAAAGGCTCCAACTTGCTTCCCCTCATGTATCAATTTTATGTACCAGAACTACGGCCAAATGATTCTTGAGCAGGATTTCTTCAATTCATTCCTCGCACTTCATCGTTATCAAACCAGGCATGCCGACATTCCTCATATTAAATGTTTAACATGTCCTGGCAAAAATAAACACAATAAGCAATCAAGGTCCCTGTTTGGTTTAACTTGACCATCCCATTTAAAAACGCCCCCCTCTCACTTTTTCAAAACAAAAATGAAAAACATCTTCAGCAGTTCCTATAGTGCTGTATCCCTTCCTAATTTTTTTTATACCAATACGTCGGAGTGTGTTTAACTGTTATTTGTTGAACGTTCCTGTTCGTATTGTTGTTTTGTGATACGTGCTGCCCTGTTCTTGTTTCATTGTTACATAGTTTTGTATAGGTAATTCTTGTACAGATTTCTAGCGGATAGCATCGAACTGTATTTTTAACCATATACGTTATAAAAGCGAAGGACACCTTTCGAACCCCCCCCCATAACACCTATAGATGCTATCTATCGCTCTTTACAAACCTGCTTGATAGCTCAGTCGGTTGAGCGTCGTGCATGTAATACGAAGGTCGCCGGTTCGAAGCCGCCAAGCGCAAGTGGGGTTTGGTTTTTCAACACTTGTAGGGCGCTTTTTTGGCAATCTCCAGGGAAGAAAAAAAAATACATATTGATTTGATAAAATGATGAAAATAGTCAATTGGGTGTGTTACATTGGTCAAAAGTTAAAAATGTTTTTTTCAAAAAATTTCAGTTAATATGTGGTGCAAATTGTTTCCCTAGCTTAAAGGATCGAATAAGAGGATAGGTTTGCCTAATCTGTTATGCTTAGTTTTCACGTTTATCCAACAAAATAGGTCACAGGTCAAAAGAATCCAATAGCTGCCAATAGCTGTTGACTTTATCGCCATTTTGGGTAATAACAGACACATAAGATATTCTAAAATATTCAAAAATTGTAAAATTAAAAAAAGCAAAAAATAACAAAATTTTGAACCACATTTTACAAAAAACAAAAAAAAAAAAAAAAAAAAAAAAAAAAATTAGAACAACTTTTAATTTTTGACCCCATGGACAAACCAAAATTGACTTTTTACCATTTTTTACAGTTTTTACCCCATAATTCCTAAATATAAGTCCAACAGGGAGTATAAACTATAGCTTTTTGGAACCCTGTTGTAACCAGGAAATTAAATCATGGTGTGTTTTCCACAACATCGGAAAAATTTTAACAAAAATTACCCCTGTGTAACCTTTAAATCCAAGCTGGGGGCCATGAAGTGGGGGTGGCAAGTGCTTCCATCATTCTTTTTTGAATTATAAATGTATAAAGTACTTGTGTACAAAATTCACCAATTTTATCCGGATTGCACACTCACATAAGATCTGTTCAATACAGTCCCCCACTAGCCTCATACGCCAAGACGAAGAAGAATGCCAAAGGCTAAATGGGCCAGGTTTTAAGTAGGCAAAGTAATCAGAATATGTAATTTGTTACACAGGTTACATGCCTTTTGATGGGGATTTCTTGCGCACGAAAATTAATCTTATAACAATAATAATAACGGTAGGGCAAAATTGATTACAACGGGCGTATAAATATGCATAAAATAGACGCATTAATATGCAGCATTATCCATTCAATAAAACGAAGATCATTGTTAATTATATCCTTTTATGCACGGCCATTTTATGGATTATAACAACATACCAAAAAGTAGATGGATACAAAAATAGAGCGCTAATTTGGATCGGTGTAAAAATATGGGTAACTTTGAGATGATATGTTGGGGTTGCCTTCATGTTCAGGCATGGCGTCATAGAGCCCAATATGTTTTTCTTCCGTACTTAACTCCTTAATCTAAAAAGAAGGACAATTCGTATTGTAGTGTATTATTGTAAAACGACAATAAATTATTTTGAAACATACTTCAGTTAACAATTAGTACAACTAGTGTCTAATACTAAGAACTACCATTCTTAAAATGCTGCGATTGCTGCGTGAATACAGTATTATACAACACTTTACAAATTATAATCTATAAGATTGGGATTTATTTTAAATACTTGTAATTTAGAGTGTATTATACACAATGGTGGATCTTGAACACTCACCTGCTTCACCCGTTGTTGCAGATTCAGGAAAGGGAGTCGGTTTGTACGAATAACCACCACCTGGCTACACAACCTTGACTTAACGTAGTCCCTTTCATAGGTAGAATAGGGAATGAGTTACGGTTAAAAGTGCACGGGTTGTGGGCATGACCCACGGCGTTCATGTCATGTCATTGAAAAAACCATCTCATTGTTTTTCATGAATACATGATCTATGTTGGTAATCGATAAGTAGCTTGGAACTCATTATTTTCCTGGCCGAGTCCAAGACAATGTCAATTCCGATGATGGATTAGGACCAGTGTGAAGAATATTTCAAAAACCACTTACATGAGCGGATAAAAAAAATCATTGATTTATTAGGTTCTTTTTTACTAGTATGTGTGGAATGTGAGGATCACTACTGAGTCTGGGTATGACTATGATGAACTCTGACTTCGCGTTCGTTCCCAAAGTTTGAATTTGCCAATAAGTGAGGAGGAGAAGGAGGTATTAGTATTAATGACCATCAACATATTGCGTCATATAGTGTCATGAAGAGACTTTAGTTTCATCATTATACACGTTAGGGAGAAAGCCCATTAGAAAGCCCGTTTAGAAGGAGGAGGAAACCGGAGTACCCGGAGAAACCTGCGAGACCGAAGTATAGACTCGAAACCACAAACGCATATGAAATCGCATTGCCCAACCGAGGGTCGAACCTGGACCACAGTGGTGAGCGAAGCGAGCGGAGACCCAATTGCGCTTACCGACCATCCGGGCCACTAAGTAGCGCAAAAACAACCCGTTGCATTTTTGATATTATGGCGCTTGTAAAAACTCTATTGAGTGACCTACCAAGATGAGGAAACTAAATACATTCAGATATTTGTTGCAGGTGATCTTGGAAGTCAGGTTTATTAAAGGCACATCCGAAGCATAAATAAACTCTCAATAATCTATACTCGTCTTCTGGCTAAATAAAATATAAAACCATTATAGATAGTTTTAAATCGCCCCCAATTTTCAAGTTGGTAAATTTGCTAGTAAACTATACTGTGAATGGTAGAGACTTGAAATTCTCTGTGTTGGCGGCAAAAGAAGGAGTTTTGTAATTAGATTGATTGATATCGGAAATCTCCAATCAGTATAGTTATGGTTCATTGTGTTATGTTAAAGGATTTATTGCGTAAAATCTATGGAACATCTATAATGAAAAATATCCTTAAATATACGTAACCAGAGGTTTGCAGGTCTCATTGGGTATTCCTTGCCGAAGAAAACAATTTCACGGCATATACTTTCGAGCATAGGACGATTTAGGAAGCCGCCCACGTTGATTTTTTTTACGCTATCGTTGGCCCACCAGCCATGTTTAGTCTTTCACACCAATTGAAAGATGATCAGGAGTTAGTCAAGTTCTGGCCCATATGTAAGACATCGCGTTTACTTTTAACAGTGAAATTAAAAACACAGCTTTAATATAATTTAACGTTTTCCTTTAAAATGTAGAAATTTATCACAAAATTGGCATACAGTTATACCTAATTTTTATTAAAATGGGCCTGGATTCTGAAAATATAGTTTTTAAAATAAAATGAGGAGGAGGAAACTCTGCATCTACAAAGAAGCGAACTCGGTTACATTGAAAAGTAACGTTAGATTGCTGACGCGCATTAATTAATGGTTTCGAACACTGATCTCTATACAATGGATTGGAAACCTGGGCTGCGTAATTGAAGCACTGATAGCCATATTGGTCATCACAAAAGAGAGCCCAAGAGGTGGTTAAGAGCCGAGTCATTTATACAAAATTGTCCCCATTGAAATGTGGTTAAGCGAAATCATAAAGACTACAGAAGCAAGCCAATCAGTGAGCTCATTGTATTTGCGAGTCTGGGATGGCATGTCTCTAAAACGTGCACGCGGGATACAACTTCTGTTAAACCGGTGCCTCTGGAATGCTACTGTGTTCGGTTTAGACAAGATGCACGCACGTTGCTCCATTCATCTAATATACAATTACTGTTGCTGTAGCCAATCCATTGTATAGAGATCGTGGGGTTCAGTGACGACTGCGCATAAAACTAACTATTACGCGAAACCTTTTCAAATGTACACGTTTTCATGGATTGTTAGGTGTTTAGGCCAACTAAACCTTTGTTATGTAATCACCAAAATGATATCTAAAAACACCCCTCTTAAATTTTTCTCATATCACTGAAAGGTTTTTTTAAAAAGAATAAAAAAAATAAAAAATTCTAAACGAATTTCGCTCCTCTCCTTTGTGTGCTCAACAAGTTCACAAGGATAAGACTTGTGGCAAAATGCACGTGATTATATTGGAGTATGGGAATATATTTCGCTGGCTTCTGTTTCGGTATTGCATGCGGACGTTTGCAAATATACAAAGGGAATAAAAATGGTAGCTCCATGATCGGTTGTACAGTTGTATATTGGTCGGAATAAATTGGATTTTTTCGCAAGAATACTCCAATGGCATGAAACCATCTGGTACATTTTATTTAGGGATATTCATTATAGATGTGCCGATAGCTTTATACCAATAAATCGCTTTATGGACGTTTGTGTACATTTTGTTTTTTTGTCTGTTTAGTAAATTTGGAGACCAAGGAACACAAGGGAAAACACCAATTTGGTTGTTCCCCATTTTTTCGACCAGCCGTTGGCAGCATTCTTAGATTTCAAAATGGCGCTATTTTTAACAGATTTCCTTTCATATCTCGTTTATGGGCGACCATTAGAACAGGTAAAATTGGTGTCTTTACACATGTTTGTGATACTAACCCGGCCCACTTCTATAAAACTGTGCAGCTAATTTGTGTTGGCGCGCCATCTGAATTCAAAAGGCCGCCATGTTGTGTTGAATATACTTTAGCCTGTATCTTGACTTCAGAATAAAATATAGCGCTAAAAAACGGTGGTCTGTTGGTAATACCCATGTTTGTGATACTAATGTTTTTAAGAAACTCCTTATTAATTTGCAGCAATTGGTTGGTGCATCTTGGATTCACATGGCGGCCATGTGAATATACTTCAGCTGTATCTTGACTTTCTGAATACATATAGCGCTAAAAACTGTAGCAATACCCATGTTGTGATACTGAGGTATCTATATAAACCATAATTAAAGTTTGAAAATATTCCGTTCGGTGGCTATCCTGAATTCAATATAGCCGACATCTGTTAAATTCCACTTTGTGTCGGTATATTGACTGTGAATAACATAATTACTGGGATTAAAATGTTGTTAAGACCCATGTGTGAGGATACTGGGGATTCCACAATTTCCCTCCTTAAGTTGATTACAGCGTTTGAATACATTACAACTCTACTAATCCAATCCACTGACTATAACATTTGTGATAGGCGGGTCGAGTCGCTCTTCTCAATATGGAGGGAACAATGCATACATTGTATACAAAAATTCTTTACATGGACAATAAGGTGAAGCCATTTAAAAAAGGGCAAAATAACAACGTCTGTGGTTTCCAATCCGGCGACTTATTCAACGGTCAGGGGGTCAAATAACTAAAAATTTGCTCTTCCATGTAATAAACCGACTGTATTCCTATTAATTGACGCGTTTCTCGCCAATATTTTCTTTGAGTCAACTTATATTTGTGTCTCTACAATAATTTGGGATTAATCCTTTTGTTTGTAGTTTTACTTTTTCATTCTCTGTTACATATCAGTTCTTATCATTACAGTGTCTGCTTTCGTATTTTGGGTTGTGGTAATTTTAACGTGTACCAATTATTTTCACCACACTGTCCCCCACAAATCTCTGGAACTCAAATTCTAGGTTATGTTGATCTTTTGATCCTAACAGCTAGTCGGTTGGCGGCCGTAGTGACGACACAGTATTAGCGTGAATTGATACTGATGCAATTTTATTGCTGAGAGTGATAGACAGGGTACTAGTGTGAAGAATCCACGGGTGCCCACCTTGAACCCTTGGGCAATTGAGTATGATTGGTACAGGTCACATTGGTACAAATCTTGCAAAAGTTTAGCAATAAAGTTACGGAATATCAAAAGGTCTCTCTGAAGTCCAAAGGAGTACAAACGTCAATGGGGACGTGTCTGCAAATGTCTAAAGGATGTGGGGGCAAAGAATAAAATATCTTTTTGTACAAGGGCATCAAATTTCCAAAATGCCTCTACGTAACTGAAAGTAGTCGCATTTTTTTATCTTTGATCAAGGATTCTGCAAAAGGTATGTTGCTCGATCTAAGTGTCGTTCTTGGGATAAAAAATAGAACAACCCTATTGTATCTATGTGGCCTTGAACCGTTAACATCATAGTATTAAATGTAGTTTGTAGAACATGGCAAATGCTACTTTTATAAAATCTCTTAAAATTTTCAAAAATATAATGAGGCTATTCATTATTCAAATTGAAGCATTTTAAAATATAACCCATGTACAAAGGTTTGTTATCCTCTGACCTATTTGTCTTATACCTTGTTAATTGGCATCCTATGGATATGTGACCATTGACCTTTTTACTCTTTTTGAGAATTTGTAGAAAAGCTTCTATTGAAGCTTTTAATAAATTTAATCTATTAGTGACTTGGACCTCAGTAACCCAATGCCAAAAAAAAAGGGGAAACAAGATGGCACCCGGTGGCTTCTGTCCACTAAACACCTGTCGTTCTAGTGGGCGGAGGGTTTGGTGAAGTGCTCCCTGCGGAGCCAGTATCCTACGTGGAATTTGGCGTGCCAATCCATACCCGCCCTCGCAGGTTTTCTCTTGGGGATTTTTCCGCTTGTTATTAAGGATTAAAATATTTTTTTATTACCACTTTGATGCTCGCCGTCTAAGTACTCAACTCGCGATTGCCCATCTTTTTGCTTTATATGTAGCTCACAAAGCAGAATACGATAGAAATATACTGAAAAAATAGTGGCGACCATTTGAAATCAATATGACAACAAATAAGTGTGGCATCATTGAAACCTTAGTATCACATACGTTGGTTAACTATCTTTTATCTTCCTATGTAGCTTGGAGCAGCCAAGATCATTGGCAGAAATGTATTGAAAATAGCGGCCATTTGACTTCAAATGGCAGGCAAACAGCTAATCGAACAAATTGAACAGTCAAATTCAATTATTTTAGCCCTCTTAAGTTATTTCCAACTCAATATACAGGGTCGAAAGTATATTAACCCTGTCTGGGAGTCAAAACCCCCTATTGAACTTTTCGATGCGATTAAAATGACAAAAGCTTTCGTTACTAAAGAGCTTCCCAGATATTTCATGTTCTCATTTCCACTCATTTTAGCGAAAAATTAAGTGAACTTAGCACCTCACCAAGGTTAGTGTATTGCCTTCAAAATTGAAGGAGAAGGGTGGGTTGCCACCCAGAAAAATCTAGGGTAATTTTTGAAAATTTCTGTAAAAGTATGGTCTCTAACTCTGTTTATGTTAACTGTAATTGCCAAGAGCTGAAAACCGCATGGCAACCCGATATACCTACCTTTTTCCCAAAATGGTATTTCGCTATTTTCTGTAGCACAACGCCAAAATTTGCCACTCGTGGACTTTATGATGTCATGTTGATGAAATATACTAAGTATGTTAGTACTCATTTTGGATCAATAGGAAGAGGGGCCATGGCTATCCACTGGTATCAAAAATCATAAGATCGGATATTTATACAAAGTCCGAGGGGATGGTAACAACCCCCTGGTAAACATGCAGAAAGGCTTGGTAGGACGAGGGTTAAATATGTCGGCCATATTGATTCAAGTGGCCACCAAACGAAATTAGTTGCAACTTAAAATTTATGGTTTTATAGCAACCTCAATGTCCAAACCTGGGTATTGTCACCGTATTTAGTCCAATATGTCATTCAAAAGTCAAGATACATGACAAAGTTTATTCAACATGTCGGCCATTGAAGTCAAGATGGCCACCAAACGAAAATAGTTGCAACTTTAAAATCGGTTTCTTTAGAAACCTTAAGTATCACAAACATGGGTATTGCCACCGGTTCCCACTGTATGTATTCAGGAAGTCAAAGATACAGGCCAAGTATATTCAACCGTGGGCAGCTTTTGAATTCAAGATGCCGCCAAAACGAAAATTAGTTGCCCAATTTAAATTATGGTTTCTATAGCAACCTTAGTATCACAAACATGGGTATTATAGACACCAACTTTTACCTTTATTAACAGTCGCCCACAAATGGAGATATGGGGGGAAAAATATATGAAAATAGCGGCATTTTGAAATTCAAGATGGTCTGCCAAAGGGTTTGTCGAAAAAAAATGGGAACAACCAAATTCGAGTTCCTAGGTGTCAATATTTACCCAAAAAAAAAGACAAAATCCAAAATGTAGCAAAAATAGCCGACCAAATTCAAAAACATATTTTTTTTTTACGATAAGGCACCTACAATAATTCAACGGTGCTGGAAACGGCCTTCCAATATTGGGAATAACGGGAAATTGTGCCATGTTAAGTGACCACGAAACCAACATTTACCGGAAACTCAATAAATGGTCTATGTTTTGCCGTACGGGCAAACCACCAACAAAACGAGGGACGTCGTGCTAATTATGACGTCACACATGCATAATGCATTCATGTGATCTATTCCAACAATTACTGGCACGGAGGTCAGGGGGAGGAAACGCGGAAAGAGCAATGCGTTGTGACATAAGTTCCGATAGTGAATGAAAAATACGGAACAAGCAAAACGATTCTAATAACGTCAGAATAAACCACTGACATTTTTGCTAATATGGACTTTGATCTATTGCAACACAAATTGTGCTAAGTGTCTACGACATTATATGAGTAAAATGAGAATGAAAGCAATTTGAAATTTGGTTCATGACTTATTGTCCACCGTTGTGGGTACGTTGTACCATATGCAACTGCCTATGGTAATGCCTTGACGACAACGTTAGTGCACCACAGATAACGGGTGATCCTTCCAAGTTTTTGTTACAGATCGGGATGGGTGCTATTCCTCGGCAGGTCTGACTAGTGTTATAGAGCCTCCATTTGTAAATTGACAAAATAGTATTTTAGTTTATTTTTCTCAACTTTATTGAGAAGCGATTCTCACGGGAAAAGTACTGTGGTTATGTTAAAAAGAGAGAGGGGATTCCCCTAGTGGTTTATGGCAAGGGCCCCCCCCCCAAAACCTTGTTTTTTAGATTGAAATTGCAAAGGGGAGATAAGGGGAATTCCCCAAGATGTAAATTAGAAACTGAGTCAACTTTGTTTTATGCTTTGAGATCAAAACATTGCAAATATCTGGGAATTCCCCCATTAAAGGTCCAGGAAGGAAATGCATAGGAATTGATGTGGTTTGTTGCAAGGGCTACAAGGAGGGGCTGCGAAAGCATTCAATTATTTGGTTGGTGATGACATCAATTGGGGTGCTATTGATTTTTGAGATAGTAATCGAAAAATTCCAGGTGACTGTGTGAATCATCATGACACTGACTGAAATCAATAATGATACTATGATGTCAGGGTGTGTATTCTTTTTCTGGCCACGTTTATTGAATGAAATGTCCCTAAAAGATTGGGAGTAGGTTTATCAATCTCATTTCCTGGGACTTTTAAGTTATTATATTGAAGCTGATTGCAATTCGCTGATGTAATTTATATGAATTCCATTTTGGTCAGCTAGTTGCAGGTATGTTATGCATTGAGCTGAGGAAAATATCTATTTCAGACTTGGGAACTTGTGCAAAATTATGGTATAAAGCAGAGTTGAAAGAGGTTAGATTTGCCAGCAGCCAAAGTAGCTGAAGCTATAGCTAGTTTTTATCTGCAATAATATGCAGACTGTACTGGTGGCGGAATTTATTATATTTCAATTCCACGTGAGCAACGTGCTATTTAATTATTCTACTGTCGTTCTTTGAAGCCAAAAGTGCTGGGAATCAAAATTAGATTCCCAAGTGTGGACAGATAGAAATCGTGGTGATATCTTGGACTGATATAGTGTGGATTATTAGTGTCGTCGAAGGTCAATCCCGTCGTCTTGAACTGCGGGACAAAAGTTACTGTGGCTACAAAAGATTCCAGTGGAATATTACTGAGAATTTTATAAGTGTGATTGGAAATGCTGGCATTTTAGTATTCGCTGTTGAGGACATATCATCGTTGAACTCAACGCTTCTTTTGACATTAAAGGGATTTATTGGTATAAATCTACGGAAATATATAAGGAAAATATCCTTTAAATAGGCCGTCCCAGGATTTGATGGTCAATGGAGTATTCCTTTCGAAGAAAGAGAAAACAACCTTTTCACGCAAACTTTCGAAGAGTAGACGATTTACGGAAGCCGCCACGTTGATTTTTTTTTACGCTACTTTTGCCACAAGCAATGTTTAGGTCTTTCACACATTGAAAAGATGATCGGTGGTAGTCAAGTTCTGGCCTGTATGAAAGACTATCGCGTTAATTTTACATTGAAATTAAAACACAGTGTAATTTAACGTTTTCTTTAACAAGTAAATTTATAATAAATGGCACATTATACCTAATTTTTATAAAATGGGCCTGGGGATTATTGAAGGAAATTAGTTTTTAAAATAAAATGAGGAAAACTCTCTCATACAAAGAGCGCTAATCGGTACATGGGAAAAGTACGTAGATTGCTGCAACCGCGCATGTGGGTTTCGGGGAAACACTGATCTCTATACAATGATTGGAAACCTGGGCTCGTAATTGAAGCACTGATACGCCCCCATCTTGGTCATCCAAAAAAGAGCCCAAGCAGCGGTGGTTTTTAAGAGCAGGTTCATTTTATACAAAATTGTTCCATTGAAATGTGTAAGCGACCATAACAGAATACAGAATTAAGCCAATTAAGTGAGCTCATTGTATTTGCGGCTGGGTGGCATGTCTCTAAAACGTGCACCGGGATAAATCTTATTGTAAACCAGGTGTCTCTGGAATGTATTGGGTTCGGTAGACCAAGATGCCCGCACGTGTGCTCCTTCATCTAAAATACAATTAATGTTGTGTAGCCAATAAATTGTAATAGATCAGTGGTTACAGTGCGACGGCGATATATATAAAAACTAAATCATTACGCGACTTTTTTTAATGTCCACGTTTTCATGATTGTTAGTGTTTAGGCAACTAAAACTTTGGTAATCACAAATGATATCTAAAACACCCCTCTTAACACTTTCCAAATCAATGAGGTTTTAAAAAGTGTTAGTTTTTGTTGACAATAAAAAAAATTCTAACGAACTTCGTCCTATCTTTGTGTGCTAAAACGAAGTTCAAAAAGGATGAGGATTGTGGCATAACTTGCAGCGTGATTTATATGCCGCGTAGTAGGGGATATATTTTGCTGGGCTTCTGTTTCGGTATTGCCATGCGGCGTTGCAAATATACCACAGGGAATAAACAGGCGTAGCTTCCATGATCCGTTGTACAGTTGTGTTATATTGGTGGATAATTGGTCATTATATATGTGACCAGATTACATTTCTACCAATAAATCGCTTTAAGTATCAATCTTATGAATGTTGTTTTGGACATACCAAATTCTGAACCAATAGGATTAAATCATTAAATCTGTTATATTATATACAATTCAATCATGTGCACAAGGCTCATTTATTGTGTTTGAAGGTATTTCTGACCTTTGACGTTCATGCGACATCATAACCTAGTCTCATCAAATATAAGGTGTTCACCGAGTCAGAGAGGGTTTTCATTTGACAAGTGTAGGGGATACCCACATCACTGAAACAGCACTCAACTGTGAAAGCGGCACTGGACACATTTCACAAAATATGAAATTTCTTCAATTTGCTCTCAAATGTTAGTCTGGCCATGCGAAACGAGAGTTATATTTTAAACAATAAACATAACATACCCCAAAACAGGAATAGGGACATTGATATGATGGTTAAAGAATCCAGGTAATTTGTAGGCCAACTTTTAAGTTCCATAACTTTAATCAACAAATGTGTAAGTTACACTGATAGTTTTGTTCGTACTCATGAATTTAAAACCACAAAGGTTTAGACCGATCAAACAGTGTGCATAGAGTGGAAAACATGCAAGTTTCATTTTTAAAAATGTTTTGTGTTTTTATTTAACGCCATTTGTCGTCTGCTGAATTTCGGCGTCGCCGGCGGCGTTAAATTGAAGAGCATAGTAAAAGAAGTTCCTAGTGCATAGGAACATCTTTTACTACACTCTTCAATTATAAAATCTTTCGTTACCCAAACACGGAGCTGATTTGGTCTAATCATTTCGGGTGAGGGCTTTTGTATATAAAAGCCTTACAACCATGCAAAAATATCGATTTTAAAAAAAATCTTGGGGCGCATATTTTCAAATGTGCCAGTGGTCTTTAAGTTAGACTGTCTGTCAATAAACTAAAGTAATGACGTCGCTTTTGTGAAATTTGAAATTGCTTAGTTTTTTCTTTATCTGTGTGCTCAGTCCAGCCGTAAGAGTAACGGATACTTCTAATTCCACACAGGCAGTTGATAACACTCTTGGAAAATCTATTACCCAGTCATGACATTAAAGGTCCATGGCCGAGGCTTAATAGCCTGTACCCAGGGACCCCAATTTTACCGGAAAGTGGTAACAAAATTTGGTTTAGAAGAAAGCTAATATTTTTCTCATTCTCCCTGTTACATCTTAGGGTAAAGGATGTTAGTTTGGAAGTTATGACCCCAATTTAGTTTGGAAGTGCATGCGACCACAATATTATTTTACCACCAACACTCTATGGGGCTTACAACATCACGCATTTAGGTCTCACATCAAAAGGTTGAAATATCGGCGCGAAAATGTACAGATGGAGTTTTGGGGGGGTAAAGTGTATTCTATCAAGATGAAAAACTTCAAATACTTAAATCAGGCCATCCCCCTTTAATAAACTTCCCACATAAGAAATAGGAGCGCGTCATTTCGAAGGGGATCTTATTGTTATGTTTTGTCTTGTTAAGAGTTTTCATGACTTAAAGGTCCATGGCCAGATCGCTAATAGCCTCGTCCCCAGGACCCCAAATTTTACCGAAAGTGGTACAATTTTGGTTTTAGAAGGAACGGTACTATTTTTCTTCATTTACCCTGTGACATCTTAGGGCTAAAGGTGTTTAGTTTGGAAGTTATGCCACGTTTGGGTCGACCAATATTAATGTTACACAGCACTCTATGGGATTACAAAATCACGCATTTAGGCTCACATCAAAACGGATTGAAATATCGGCGCGAAAATTTACAGATGGAGGTTTTTTGGGGTTGAAGTCATTCTATCAAGATGAAAACTTCATCTACTTTAAATCGGGCCATCCCCCTTTAATAAACTTCCCACATAAGAAATTAGGAACAGTTGTTTAGAGGGGGCTTATTTTTGTCTGGTAAGCAGTGGCGCGCTTTACAATATGATCTCTAGCAGGCGGTGGCGCGGCCAAGCCTCATTCATATAGCCAACTCATTAAAAAATGTAAAAAGAAAGTACAGCAATACTGAGTGCAAACCAACAAAAAAAAATTGGGTTTGATTGATGTGGGTCGGTCATGGTTGTTCCAGGACCCACATACAACCTCGTCATCGTTCGTATCATACAAAAAAAAACTCAGAAACGACCCTTCCAGTGGAGTTGATTTTCAAACTCCAAAAGTTTTTGAATAAACTAAAAAAAATAAAAAAAATTCTTGACAACATATAAAAAACTCAGAATTTTTCAGGCGGTGAAGGTCACTAATCTCAGCAATTCGGTAAACAGCGACCACTTCTTGGACCGGCAACCACAATTTTGTTTATCGCATCGCATTATCAGTGTTTAAGCTGCTAAAGATAGCGCATGGCTCTTCAATCAGCTATTAAACAACTCCACGCGAGTACGACCTTCACACGCTTTTCCGCAAAAGTCCTCCTGCGTTGTACGCCCTGCTTCAGGCTTCTCGTGCTTGATTGTATGTAAACCTTAAACACCCGCATCTATTCAAGTTCCAATTTAATCTTTGAACTTTTCTGATTTTAGGCTTCACAAAATTAGTGGAGAATGGTGCATTTGGACTATTAATATCATTCCGTCCGTTGATACCGAATCCCATAACTTTCTTAGGTTCCTTGTTACATTTTCTAACAAGATCCGTAAGTTTACGAATATCTCAGCAAGATGTTGACCTCGTCTCGATAATATCAATATTCTCCTATTAGATCCGAGTACAAAATTCGCATCTTTGTGCAATATTTTCTCCCCGCTTTAAGATACCATTTGACTGTTTAATTATGTTGTCTCTCACCTGAAAATTTATATGCCTTGGTTATCGGTACATTAAAAGTGGTTTGGCATCCCACCCCTGTTACTTTGGCTTTTGTCCACATGCCTAAGTTTAGATAATAAAACTATATCGACCTTTCCAGAGAATCCCATCTCACCGCTCATATTTCCCCGAGATTAAAGGGGGACCCGTGGTCCACCACTGTCTGGATACTCGACTTAATCAGGGAGAAAGATTGAGAAAAGGAAAAGTCATTATTCATGACTTGCAGACTATTTTAAAACTGTAAATAATACTCCTGGCATCCCACTGAAAAAGATCCAGAAGGATGCCTAAACCTATTTTAAGGATCGTTGTTCAGAATATTTGGCCATCCACATGTGAAGACTCTCTGTTCAGGGCCAGTTCTGTGATCTGCTTGCCTTTACAAGAATCTTGCTATCACTGGAAAGTATTATGTATAATCTTCCCCAAGGCGTTGCTCAAATTCTTAGTCAATTCCCTAGCGACACTCTTAATAATAAGCAACTTAACGATGGGGTAAGCCACTTCCGACTTGTGCAAGCTTGCGGGAATCGTGAACTCTTCAACATGTACTTAACCACTCAACTAGATCCCTATAACAAGGTCGCTACACATTGGAGACACAACAATATCCTCAATTATATTTATACTGTTATTAATCGGGTTCGCTAATGAAGACATCCTCCAAAGATTATGTCTGACCTTTCCGACAGGGATAACAACTCTCCATCCGTTACCACAATTCCATTGAATGTACCGTTACCAATCTCCTTCCTGACTTGGTTGTTAATTTTGGAAAGATTTGAAAAAGCTGTGTCAATTTCTTAGCTCACCGTTCCCTTCCGATTTGGTCATCGATAAAGCCCCACACATACAAGTGTAATAAATATGCATCGCTTGTTTCCGATATCGAACATTCGGTTACAAGGTCTGCCAATTTTCTTTGGAGATTGGTTCAAGGGGCTACATATCACCTGATAATTTAATTAGACTTAAAGAAATCCTTAAATTGTGCAATATGCCGGTAGCCTACAAACAATTCAGATAATTTAACTAGGCTAGCTATCGTTTCCTCCTTTAGCATATTTTATTCCAAATGAACTCTTCATGATTAATCCACCTCTTCTTAAATGTCAATAAGATTATTTTTATTTTACTTTTGTCACAATATGTACGTGCTAACGATTGTGCAATAATCACACAATAGTTCTAATTATCTGTTTTTTTAGTTGTTCGTCTAGTCTATGTTTCTAAGTTGGTCCAGAGTCTTGCGGGCTTCCACCTCTGGGGCACAGTCCTAGACTCTTTATAAGTGTATCAATTTTATCCTTGTTTGTATGTTTTGTATGAATAAAGTGATGATGAAAAAAAACAAATCATCGGATTTGTAGATAAGTTTGTCAGCATATTTTATATTTTAGAAGATTGCGGCATGTACACATTCATGTATCTGGTGATCATTCAAACTACTAGTAATTGCCAGTATTGGGAGATATATTGTGTTGTAAGTTTTGTGAATGTCAGAGTCCACTGGGTTTCAATTGAGTCCGAGTCCAGCAGGTCTGAGTCTGCGGCGAATCCTAGTCCATGGCATGGGGCCTGGGTTCGAGTCCAGGGGACCCGAGTCCGAGTCAACGAGCATGAGTCCCCAAGTCTGAGTGGGACTCGGACTCGGCCAATATTGGTCCGGACGATTCCTGCTGTTCTAAACTCCACATCGTAGTGCGTCACACGCCCCGCGTCAAGTGTCAAATCTGCAGCCGAATGCGTCAAAATCGTGTCATACGTGTCATACAAAGAAATGTAAGACCGCGAAAACAATACAGTGGGGGGGGGGTATCTACACAGGGCACCACAGATCCGCATCAATGTATGTGGTACTTCCAGATCCAGGATGTTTGTGAAGTGCGTTGTGCTGTCGGCACGATGCCCATTTTCATGCCATTACAGCATGATTGTTGCGAAAAATCAAATTCTATCGCGTAAGTGCGTGACGTAAGCAGTGCGTAATGAAATCGCGCGTTATTAGGCGTGACACGTGTGATGCAATAGAAACCGCATAGAAGCGTGTTTCCTATCGCACTCCCTATATTTCGATCTCGAGTTTGAGGATGACGTCACTTTGCGATTAAGTTTTCACCCTAGAAACGCTGCGTGGCCTTTCCACGCAAGTGAATAACGGCGGCACAACGAAATGCTAAAGCGAATGCAGAGTCACGTCATACGTATACGTCACCCTCAATGAATCAAGACCGAACAGAGTATCTGTGGGTGTGCAGTGGTGCAGTAATAACACGATAATCCTATGTATGTATACACCATGCAAGCCACTGGCCACATTGATCCGCCTCGTGTAGATAGCCCCAGTAAGTGATGTGTGAGCTTATAGGGACAATATTTGACAGTAACACATGTATATGGTATATGGTATTACTTTGAATAAGTAAGTTAGCTATGTTTACAAGCACGACAATACACCAATACGTGATCATCAAAATCATCAGGTGCATGCCAAGACTAGCCCAGCCTTGCTTAAAAAAACTAAAATCGCAACTACCGGATCGGGGCTCGGCAATGGGTGACGAAGACCTAAATAGACTAGTACATCTCTGTAACAAAACATCCCACTACGCTACTTATCCTCTTCCATGCAAACAAACTCTTGTGTTTATGTCTGCTGACGGAAGAGAGGAATTAATGGCAACGGCAAATTTGAAACTAAACTCCCTAAAATATTCAATTTCAAGTGCTTTGTTCTCAAAATTTCGTAATCCAACATTCTTTGTTGGATGAGAAACGTTGCTCAAAATAATGTTTTCTAGCTATATGCCAAAAGGTTGTAGAGGTCTGTTGGTTAGATTAAATGTATTTAATATGGCCAAGTGAGTCGATTTAGCGGATATGTCGCTTGGTCTAACGTATATTTCGCAACCTCTAAATACAACTTCAGGTAACGAAACATTTCATGACCTTCACCGTCCTCTGGAATTTTTCGTCAAGATTTCGCTTTTACGTGTTAAACCAATGACGATCGTCTGAAATTGGGATTGTCTTGGCCACCCTCCATGAGTCTATATAGATCAACCCATCGCGTCACCTTAGTACTTTTCCGAGGTATTGGCATTGAATGAATGAGGGAATGGGTAATGGGTGGAAATAAAAATTCCACGCTAAATCTATTAAAGCATAAAGGTCTGATAGCAGAGAAGACATCAAATCTGTGCCGGACCACATATTCTGCTCCTCCACCAAACAAATCGACGTTGTCCAAAGCTTTTCCTCGTGGTGACACGATTTGGTTGAATGTACTTAATGATGTTGTATATTCAACAGATATATTTCCCAGGAATCAACCATACTCATGCATTAACCTTATTTTGAAAATTACCACTGGTTTGAAATGCCAGCCTTTATAATACAGCCATATCCATTTCAGAGGTGGTGCCCCTTTATCAAATAGATTCCAAATATTTTACCAAAGTCATTGCACTGAGGATACAAATTCACTCAGGAGAAACAAGTTTCAAAACAATGCTTGACACTATGAGGCAATGAAGTCTCAACTCCTGTGGCACCGTTCAATAGCTTTCATTCACAAGTGTATTTAGAAAACACACCCCTGAGTGTGGTGTATAATATATGATACCTAGAATACACCAGATCGGTTCATGTCAATGCATGTACAAGTACAACCCACTGAACTGTGCCCTTGGTTGATGAGCATATTGTAAAACTCTAGTGTGTGTTATCTGGGTATTTTACAAATACTGGTACTCTCAAAACCATGGTCAATAATCCATTACATGTCAATGAACTGAGAAGTTATCCACTGGGATGGGTGCGCTATCATCCAATCACAAGTTTTGTTTCTAGAGCTATAGGAAATTGTAAATTAAATCCTAGTAGGGCATATACCATGGCCTTAATTCTTAAAATAATTGGAACAAGAGGCCGTTGCACTGCAAATGAGACCACCACCCAACTTGTGCATGACTGTGATATTCTGTCATTCAGTTGCTTGCTACACATATGCTATGGTAAGTTGCAATGTAGTGGCTTTTATTTACCCGATTTTATACCATCTAGATGGAAAAAACATTGTACAGATATATTAGCAAGACAAAATGTGTCTTAATAACCCTAATTAGTAACATGCCATGTTATTTATAAGGCAAATGAAAGCCAATGCACGTTTCCCGTAACGTTTTTTTGCAAATCACAATAAGGCAACTATTTCCTTCTTCATACCCATTATACGTAATTTGAAGTAACAACAACTTTCACCCATAGTACGAAATTGTGTCAAGCCATCCTCCTTCATCCAAAAATGATTTAAAAAAAAAAATAATGAACTTTTTAATATTTCAGCATCCAAATGCAGCAGGAAAGGCAGAAAAACACTTTTCCAGAAAAGGCACTCCGTTTTCTCAAAAACTTGTTTTTACATATTTAGAATGCAACCACGTATAAAATCAGAACGAGGGACATAAGCCCAAACTTCAGTTTTTATGTATAAAAAAATTAGCATGTTTCTCGAAGGGGCTGATTAGACAGAAAGCCCTTACCACAACTCCATCCATTCCCCGCCCCACCATCCACGCACGCCCTGCACACCCTAAATCTACTCCACAACCCATCTATAGATTACAGCCTACGCTCTAGAGCGCTCGCCCTTACATCTACCCCACCACGAACCTCCCACCCCCAAATTTTATCTCCATCTTTACCCTCACCCATCTCGCTTTCCTTCACCCCCGCATACCACTCACTTCACTAACTACTACTCCCATACCCTTCTATTCCCTCTCTCTCCCCCCTACTCCGAGCTTTCATCCTGCAACGAATCTCATCCCCCCCTTCACCCCCCAACAACCTTACCCACTCCCGGCCCCCCATATTTCATACATCCCCACCCCCTACTTCAACTACCACCACTTAGTCGTATAACAATCTCTCACGGGTCCAGCACACCTTTCGAGTAACCTCTACGCTCTTTCCTCCCCCTTTTCTTAAGGGGCTGATTAGACAGAAAACCAAGTTCAAATAACGTTTTTGGTTTTCTTTTCCGTTTGTTCTTTCAATACACCTTTCCAATCGTTCTCGGTGTTCTAACCTAAAAAAATCTCCTTTGTGTTCTATTAATGATCGTATTAAAGGGTTGCGAGTATGGTGGTATTTAGTGATAAGAGTAACCACCGTTGTGCGCTATGAAATCACAAGAGACAGGACTTCAATGACCAGTACTCCTCACATGTTTGTGCAGGCCTTATCAGAACTTAGGAATAATACTGAAGGTTGAAGGAATTTGATTCTTTTTGAAGAAAGTAGCGAGGCTAGCATATAATCTAATATTAATGATTTTAACCTGGTTATCACATTTTCCTAAAATCAAAATAGGAGTTAATATGATGAATTGTAGTGCCCAGTTCAAATTGTCCTTTTTTTAAATAAAAATTTAAATCCGAAAGTGGATTAAGGCACTTTTGGAAATGAGCTCTTCATATTTAGGTAATACAGTTGTGCATTTATTTCAGATAATTGGTATGAAATTGGTGGTTTTTAAAAAAACCTAAATTTCATTATAAATTTTATTTGATTGAATATATGAATTTGTTTAATAAAACATTATTCTTTATTCGTTAATTCACCATTTATTAATTTGTTATTTTATCTATAACAAAATTAAATCCAAAGAAATTCCACAACAAATTCACAATACAAAAAATGCAAGAAACAAAATCAATATCGCACGAACAAGCTTTATGATGTTCACTAAACATCGCTCATTTGACAATTTTAATAGTGGCATATTGTAACAATTAAAAATAATTTGATACAAGGCAAAAAAAAAAACAAGTTTGTCTCAGAAGAAATGTGAAAAATCGCAATGCGAAATGCGTTTTTTTTTATAAAATGCTATGCGAATGTGTGTTTTGGCGTTTTTTTTTAATGCATTTTTTGGCCCACTTTTTTCAATATTTCCGGCTGCTTCGCGGCCAAATTTTCATTTTTTTCTGAATTTTTTTACAAAAAAAAATAAATAAAATAAAGTGAGTAAAACCTAAAAAAAAATTAATTCGGTCAAAAGCAATTTAAACCTAATGTTTTTTTTTCTTGCACACGGCACCCATTTTATTGACCCCATGGCAATAATATTAATTATTATTACATCAATATTTGTCTCTTTTCTACAACCTCACACCTCTTTTATTATTCATCCTTGAATCTAACTTTGACAAATAATCTTGTTTGCCTCTTCCTTCCCAGCTGAGTGAGCCTTTTATTCAGTGTCAGTCCACTTACATCAAATCATATGCAATATTGAGGCCCCGAAGTCCAATAAGATCAAATCAACATGTTTTCATACTAATAATTAATTTGAAGATATGATATTACTGCTCAGTAGCTTATAGTCCTTTATTTGGAGGAGCAGCTTTTTGGTATAGTGAAAAAGAAATAGTATTTTAGAGTTACAATAGAGTGATGATTAGGCAAAAACAAAAAAGGATTTGTTTCAAATAATCATTTGAATTTTATATGATGAATTCAGGAAATCGGGCTTTTTAAAAAAATTATGTCAGAGAGATATTATTACTTTTAATACAGGTAATCCCAAATCAATATCTGTGGGTTTTATAAATGAATAATTATACAGTAAACCATGATTTATATAATAGTTTGACTTAACATTTGGTATGATCTAAAATAAAACAATAACAAAAGTGCAGTTGCATTTTGGTTTTTGAGCTACTTACTGCAAACAAACTTCCATTTTATTTCGACTTGTGCAATTTGTATTTAGTGTATGTTGCATTCCACTACCAGGCTTACTTGAACCGAGTCACGAGGTGATCATTATTTTGTGTATTATACACACAACAGGCAGGAATTTCAGCATATTCCAATCCATTACAATATAACATATTACCTGTCTTAAGCTTGGTGTCCTTTAAAGATGGTGTTTGTCACTCCAACTACCCTGAATACCATAATTGTTAGGTGTAGAGTCACACACATGTCTATTCAGAATATTGCTTAAATTGCTCAGTGACTATTTTATTAGCATTCATTAATTTTACTGAAATAATGCAACTTCATCAATGTATTTTGAGCCAGATAATTTACTGGGTGGGTCAAATAATTAACTGGGTGGGACATTTTGGGTCATTGGGCAGACTGAATTTACTGGGTGGGCCAAATAATTAACTGGGTGGGCCATGGGCCACCCAGTTTCTATGTTATTTACCTCCCTGGAAATGCCTAAAAAGAGAGAAAAACGGTGATTCTAATTTGCTTATATTTCCATTTAAAGCATAGGCTGAATTTCGTATTTGCTCCTTTACGAAATTCGAAATTTCAATTTTTTGGTACCAAAGAAACATTTCTCAGCTTAATCCTTTCAGATGTCTATATTTTTTATGGAAAGCTTTACACAAGGGCAAAAATCAGTACTTTCGATTTTTTTAGGATCACCTGATATGTGAAATCTCTCGTTGCACCTTTAATTGTGTGGAGGGATAGGTAGGTGTATGTGATAGTGATTGTGTATGGGTTAAGGGGTTTGTGGGTTGGTTCCTTTAAGGTAGGTTGGCTAGAGCACAGCGTGCAGGCACGTCAGTGTGGATGTATGTGTGTGTGTGTGCGTGTGCAGGGTGGGTTGAGGGGGAAATCAGAGTCCTTTGGAGGTGAGATTTTCTAAAATTATTGCAATTTTATTTGTAAAATATTAAATGCTAACAAAACTGAAAGGGTGTACATTTCAAGTCAAAAGGTCAGGAACTGTGGTTCTTCTGACCAGTGACCAAGTAACGTCTGCAATGATTGAACAACTCCTTAGAACAAGAAAAACATATGGGAGTCTTCTATCATTAAGATGTTACATTGCTGTTATGAAATTTGAATGAAATATCGTACATCTCAATACTAGTTGTCATGATAAGAAAACTGTTTCAACCTTTGGCTGTTTATATGTGTCAAGCACATGGAGGAATTTTCAGGTCTTCAATAATCTATGGGAGCATAAGCTACATCTACATTTATACGGAATTCACTACAAAATATGTTAACTTACAATGCCATTTTGAAGCACCTCCTTAAAGTGCCACATTGAGCTCTTTAGTACATGTTATACGAAACAAGATTTATAGGTAATCTGAGAGAGGGACGTAGTTCAAATTTGCAACCAGTCTAAAAGGGATGAGTAGGTTTTCAAGGCAGTAAACTAATTTTAAGTTTAACATGTTTACATATATGTGGATACAGAGCGAGAAGCTAATCTTATAATAAAGTAATGTGTGTTTATAAAGTAACTTGCCTCTGTTTTTTTATAATTCATTGCATGTGTCCTTTGTTATAGCCACATTACATAAACAAAACATTAACTACTTCAATGTATTCTCAATTTTGAATACGGGTCACTAGCATGTGATTTGATTTTTTAAGTACATAATGTGCTGTACAAATGTGCTGCATCAAATAGCATAGGTTTGGGAAGTGTAAGTTATCTTGAGAAATTAATTCTTTTCAAAACATTGTCCCTTCAGAGCTGAAACATATCCAAATAATCAGGAACACCCAACAAAAGACAAGCTATGGTTATGAAGCACACACTTTAGTGTGATACTATAAGGGGGCATTCATTTTCAAAGAATTTCCCTTTAATTGGCCTGCATCAAATTTGACCATCTGTATGCAGGTTTGACGGGTCTTAGTTCAATAGTCGATTGACTACGAAAATCGATAGGCCTCCTATACCGTAAAAGGTTCACTCGATTGTAATTAAAACCTTTGAAATCTACTTCTTGCGTTCTATGAGCATAGACTAATACCCACATGTGATAGACGCGAGCGTTTGTGATCTATATCTCTTTGACGCGATCGATGCAGTGACTAAAGAAAAGCTGTCCACAAAACTTTGTAATTCACCGGATGTTGTGAGCCCGGGCTGTAGGTTTTTTTTTAAAGTGCATAGTATACTCAGTTTCCAAGCTTTGTTGGCAAATTGTTGTCAATAAAGAGAGGAGAAATTATTTCAGAAAATACCGAAAACCCCATCAAAATCCGTCATTTCTTTGTGGAGCTACGAGTGTAGAAAATAAGCTTGCATTTTGGGGGATTTTGTGACCCGTAATTGTTAAAAATCTTGTTACAGCTGTGAAAATTGTTATGAAGTCTCGTAGACGTCAAAGGTCAGAAATACCTTTCAAACAAATAAACGAGCCTTGTGCACACGTGATCTGAATTTTATACAATATAACAGATTTTAATGATTTGTAATTGGTTCAAGAATTGGTATGTCCAAAACAACATTACATAAAATTACACACAATATTTAAGATTATAATACTTATAAAGAGTTCCAGTGTCCTATGTTGAAGGCGTTGCAGTTCAACGATGATATGTCCTCACAGCGAAGACTCCAAAATGACACTGCATAAGTTCACATAAATATTCATGGTATATTCCATGCGAATCTTCACAGTCCTGAAGATAACTTGTCCAGCAGTTCAAGACGACAAGGATAAACGAATCCCTCGACGACACTAATATTCCACAGTATATCAGTCCAAGATAATCACCACGATTTCTATCTGTCCACAATTTGGAATCCTATTTTGATACCCAGCACTTTCGGCTTCAAAGACGACAGTAGATACTTATAGCACTGCTGCTTCAGTGTTTGAAATAAAATAAATCCTGGCATAATGTGAAGCATAAATTGCTAACCATTATTGTATATTGAGTAACTAGCTATAACTAACTGTTTATCGTCCTTGATTATAACTGCTGGCTTGCGCGAGACATACCTCAAATCTCCATTATATACTGACTTCACAAAGTTCCCAAGTCTTAAAATAGATATTACCACAGACTCATGCATACACATAACCTTGCACTAGCTGACCAATTGGAATCACAAAAGTACATTAATCGGAATTATATCACTCCACATATATAACTCCAAGGGGGAATCCCCAGTATTTTGCAATGTTTGATCTCGAAAGCATAAATGGACGTTGACTCAGTTTCTAGTTTACATCTTGGGAAAATCCCAACTCCCAGTTGTGGGGCAACCTAACAGGGACACCTTGCAAAAACAACACGGGGAATCCCCTGTGCTCTTCTTTTTATCTAAACATATGGAGGGTACTTTTCCCGTGAGAAATCTTTTCTCAAATAAAATTGAGAAAATAATATTTTAATCAAAATTTTGAGGGTAATATCAACAAATAATATCAAAAAATGTTCCGATCATGTTCGACTCCTTGAGACGGGTCTTAACGCACCAAATTGTAAATATTTAAGGAGGGGTATGGGGTCTGAAGGCAGTGAACTTTTGAAGTGATTTTTCGTAATTTTCGCTAAATAGTGGTATATAATTTACCATCATATTTTAGCTCATTCACAAAGTTTTAAAATTTCATGTCATTTTGCGCTAGGGTTGGCCATGGTAACCACGTACGGCCTCTGATTGGCTGAAACACTATAACGAACTTAACTAAATAACTAAAATGCTACTGGGACGAAACTTAGTGACATGTGCATCTGGGTTAATACGCAGTGAACCATGAAGCCGAATCTTTTGGAACCGTTGCTAATGCACCGCAATCGACCAATCCCATAATTTCATGGCCGTAATTTGAATTTGGACACCAGTTTGAAATCGCCTTCATGGTTCACTAGCCCTATATTGCTCAATTGTGTATCCACAATCATAGCATAGCATTAGCGTTCTCTAGTTACGTTTCGTTTTCGTTTTTGGTTGTTTGCGTATTTAAACGAAACTAGTTATAGACCTCGAAACATTATAGACCAAATGAGGAGCGCTTTTGATGTGAAATATGGATTTGTTTGTAAATTTCAATTTATACTGAATTAAGCACAATTAGTAATGAAGAATTCATCAAAAATCGGTGCATCCATTGCCGGTAATTATTTTTAAAAATACTTTTCTTAATCTCGCAGGGTGAGAATACAATAAAATACATAAAAAATCACTTTCCCAGTACATTTATTACTTTAAATTATGGGACAAAAATATAAGTGTATTTATTCGACCTTAGCCAAAATAAATGCGTTAAATGGTGTATAATAATATTTTTAAAATATGCTTAAATTAACCCATTTAAATTTTTACATGCTAAAGTATAGGAGGACTAGCGTTTTTGGAAAATTTCGCGTACACTGCTTCACTGATCAGCCCGATTCTCGGGAACCGAATGTCGATTGCGATCGAATAAAAAAAATTTTAAACGACCGAGAATATTAACTCCATAGGCAATTCTGTTTGAAAATAAAAAAAGGAACAATTATTTACCAAATGCAGAACCCATACACCCTTAACTTCCGGTTATTTTGATTTGTTACCGGTGTGCTGTTGTAGCCGGCCCGGCACCATGTCGAACTGATTCCAATGTCAGTTCATATGAAAATATGGTGTGATAAGTAATACTTAACTATACTAATTAAATTTATAATTTATAAAAAAATTAACCTCGTCTACGGGGGGGGGGGGGGTTGCCGCTCTCATTTTCTTCTTTTCGCCCTACTAAACCCCATTTTCCGGTGTCAGAGTGTTAATTGTTAATCGCCAATGACCTTTTTGCTCCGTTCATGCCGCCCCCATCAAAAACAGAGAAACAAACTACGGTTTGTATAGAAAGGTTAAAGGGTGATCCCAAAGTGATAGATAGGGTGTGGCAATCACTCCCCCTTCGGAGGGAAATACCAACGCGCGGCTAGTACGACAAGGATATCACAGACATTTGATTTAGTTGCAATAGATAGAGGCTCCTCTCTTTCCTTTGATACCCAAAATGAGTACAACAACTAACATTATTTCATAATTACGTCCTAATGTCTATACATGATGGAAAGTTTAAGTGTTACAATATTAGTTTTAGCCAGTAAATTGCAAATATCAATGATTCTTCCTATATGCAGTATTTTCAGTACTTTATTACCTTGACGTTAATAGTGACGTCATCATGGTTTCTACATATGTGATACCAATGGAAAGAATAAATTCTTAAGCTATCCTGTGGTTCCAAATTTATAGGGATGGTGTTCATACAAAAATTCAAGGGGTTAGATCCCCTTCATGTTGTGTGTTGTTACAAAAAATTGCTCAGGAAGACAAGGGTAAATAATCAATAGTTTAAATGATGAAATTGTCATGCTATGGGATGTTTTCCATTAACTTCAGACAAAATTTTGCCTGATTTTTCAATTTCTCTTTCCATATTGCAATTTAAATCATTCAAATTGAGGGCGGCTGAAAGTACACTTTTGCGATAGGCCCCACAATATGCACTTTTTATTCCCTCATTTGCACACAACATAATAATGGATACAATGTTTCCAGAAAATGTTTAGCTCTCTAAAATGATAATTTACCTTCAGCACTATGAAGGAAGTAAGTTACTGTCAGCAAAGAGTAGGCATTAACAGTTCAACACGTCATCCCCGAAGAAACCTTGAACCTAATTGAAATGTAAGAAAAGGACCAGCAAATCTGTACCTTTATCCGAATGCATTGCGTGGTACTGCTTTTTTGTTTGAGCTAGCTAGACCTGTACCTTTAGTACGGACATCTTCATTTTTACCTTCTAATACAAGCAAAACCAGTTTTCAACTACAGCTACATTGTTATTGCTCACTGAGCTTCACGAGCAACAAAATATAACTCAATTCGTGTGTTGTCACTGTTTTTTCTGATTCGTAACTCATATTTTTTTCTGTTTTAACTTCTTGTACATGTCATTTTTTTCTTTTGAACTAATGAACTGCTTCGGGGGAGAACTAAACTGGGTATACTGTTTAGTATGCAGGTAAACGTAAGGTAAGGTCATTCGTTTCACTTAAATAAACGGAGGGCGCTTCCAATGTAAACAATGTCAGCAAGATATCCGACACGTTTATGATTTTTCAACAGTGGTTTTAGGATTGTTGTCACTTTGTAATTGCAAAAACACAGCTAAGATTACTTTTTAAAATCCCGCTACCACTTTCCATGCTTGGCATGTCCATTAAACCTTAGCTGGCCACCAATGACCTCAAAATTATCTTAAACATTTGCGCATTGAATGTTCAGTAAACCCACCAAGTTTCATGATCATGCAGCAATTTCAACGGTTTCATCTTAAATGGCTGCTGATGACTTTCAAATGAACTTCAACATTTTTTTTGGTATTGAATATTTACCAAAGCTATAAAGTCCATACTATACAACAATTTAAATCACCATGCCTTAATTTTGGACAGCTTGCCCTATTAATGGGCAGTACACCTTTAATTCATCATGTGTTATTTCTGTGAACAGTGCTTATAAAACCTGTGTGAATGTGACTTAAAGGATAAGCGCCTATATGCGAGGAATATTAAAAATGTAGAAACATAGTTTGAGCTTCTAAATCAGCGATAGAGTTTAAAATTCACATAAGATCTATCTATCTATCTATCTATCTTATCTATCTATCTATCTATCTTATCTATCTATCTATCTATCTATCTTATCTATCTATCTATCTATCTATCTATCTATCTATCTATCTATCATCTATCTATCTATCTCTCTATCTAACGGCCGCAGCCGAGATGCTGTTCACCATGTAGCGCCAAATGTCCCTGTTTTTCATTAAGTTGGGGATGTCAGATGGATCCTGCTGGATGTCTCGAGGCAATCATATCAATGTATTTAAAGGGCGACGACCCCTGTTTGGGCAATGGGGGGGGGGGGTTTTTTACTTCCACGTCATGTGACGTCTGAGACTACCTGAATAATCAAAAACGATACAGTGACCAAGCAAACATCGTGCACAACGTTGGGCAACAGAAGATGAAATTGGAGGGATATCTCCATATATCTGTCCTTTGGTCTTGTGCTCACGCCAGGATATGTTTTGAACTCGCATAAGAAATTTGGTGTAGGTTTCCATCCAATTCTATCCTGTAGCTCCTTTCTTCTTCATGGTCCAGGTCTCAGATCATATAAAAGGATACTCTACACCGGCTCTAAAGAATTTCAGCTTGGTTGAATTGGAGATACCAGATTGCCATAAGTGGTGTAGGTTATTGGGCAGCATTCCAAGCTTGTCCTTTGTTCGTGCCAGGAAAGTCTTTCTTGTTGTCAGCAACATAGGATCCTAGATACTTGAGTCCTTGACCTCTTTGATGTACCATCTGTATTGGCATATATGTTTTATGATCATCATCCTCATTGACTGTCATATATTCCGTCTTCTTGGCATTTAGATGTAGGCCGACTGGGATCATTGATGTGGTTAGTACCGCCATCATTGGGACATTTGATGTCGCCTCCGTCTACACCAATATTCCCCCGATGAAGGCATCGCAGCCAGCTGTGCAGCTTGGCCAGAAGTGGCCACACCACGCCCCCATTGATGATCTGGCCACTTTGATAAGCCTGTACTAACTAAGAATAATTTTACATTTATGAATGACAATTACTTGCAGGTACATGGGACGGCGATGGGCACGAGGATGGCGCCCTCGCTGGCTTGCCTTTTCATGTTCAGTCTTGAAGAGCAGAAGCTTGCTGCAGCACCGTGTCGTCCTTGGGTTTGGTGGAGATACATCGATGATGTATTTTTTCATCTGGACCAGCGATGAGGAGAGCATCATCACATTACTACCACATCCAATTCCTTCCACAGAACCATTAAATGCACTTCTGAATCTTCTCACCAACAGTACATTTCTTGATGTCACCATCAAGAAAGCAGAAGGCACCCTCTCCACGGATCTATATACCAGCCTACAGACACTCATCATATCTCCTTCCTCTAGTTACCACCCTTGCCACTGTAAGACTGGCATTGCTTACACACCAGGCTCTTCGCCGTCGCGCATTATGTTCTAATGATTCTGATTTTTTATCATTCCAGGAATTTGAAGAAATACCTAGTGGCCAGAGGACATAGCTCCAGCAGAGTTCAACAGGCCTCGCATAGAGCCTACTCCTACCCAGGACTACAGCTCTTGCAAAAAACCAGAACCAGGATCCTACTACGCCCAAACTCCCCCTTGTGGTTACTTTTCATCCCAGTCTTCCTCCCTGTCGCCGTATTGCAACCTACCTCATATGCTTCACACTTCAGATCGCCTTCGCTGCTGTTCCTGACACTCCCATCTTGGCCTCCAACGTCGCCCGCAATCTACACTACGTGACATGATTGTAAGGGCTTCAGTCCCCCCACTACTGAATCCTTTCTTCCTCCTACACAGCAAGGTACTTTCAAGTGGGCAGCAGTTCGAGATGTATCTCTTGTAAGGACCATTACAGGAGATTGCTCGTTCATCCAGCAGGGCCACGGTACCAACTACAAGACCAGAGGCAACATCACCTGCAAGTAAACTTCTAATGTCATTTATCTTATTTCTTGCAGGGTGTGTGGAGTCCAGTTATGTTGGGGAAACCAAGACTCCTCTGCAGAGACGCTTCTATGGCAAGGTCCACAGTCGACATACACCAACAAGTTGGAACACCGGTGGGTTCTATCACCTCAACTTACCTAACCATACATTTGTATGATCTTATCGTCACATATCTTTGTTCATTAATTTCCATTGTTCTCGTTTTTCAGCGTTCAATCCCAGTTCCTTTACCCATCACCTACCCCTCCCTTTCTTTTTGTTCCTTAATGTATATATAGGTTGTCTTATCTGTTGTTTTTGTCAGTTTGCCTTTGATGAAGCATCCTGCCTAGATCGAACGTCAGGCCACACCTAGTATACAGTGTACCTACACAGAGAGAGCATTGGTAACAGCATTTACTTATTTATTGACACTATTTTCATATAGCTATTATCTTATGTCCCGAAATTTCTATCCATATTGATTATTCTGCTTATATTATGTTTGTACTATATCTTCTGTATACAGTGTAGCAATTTTAAGACTGATATAGTAACAAAAAAATTACATTGTTTTTAGTAGTAAATACAACTCTAAACGACCAACTACAACAACCCAGAAATACGATATAACGAAATTTACTTTCACTTACTAAATAATACACCAGAATATCTTCGTAGTTAGTTTCATTATTAACCAAATGCCACACAGTTTGCTGCCAGAAGCATGCGCGTTTATGGCGAGGATACATCTTTAGACTTGAATGATCGGACAAGATATTCAAGTTCAAGTTGACTGAAGACCAGAGATCATCTTGGGTGATCGGAAGGTCCTGCAGGTTTGCACTCTGAATAGGCAGTGATTTTTTCCATCATGCGTATCTGCATTTCTGATATACGTATGTAAATTAGTCAGCGAATATAATGGAAAAACATATGCTATACATTGTATTGGAATCCGTAGGGCATGGTACACAGCAAGGCCATAATCTCATTTATCTGAAAAAAACTGATCTGTCCATGACATAAATGGAATATTTGTCATAATGCTACAACATTGAGGCTTTCAAATGCAGCTTTTCTCATAAGTGTGGTGTCAAAACCTACTTTACCCACAGTATGTTGATAAATGTGGTCCTAACCTTGTCTTTCTGTCTAATGCCAAGACTTAAAAATGTGCTTAGGTGACAATGATAAAACCTGTTAGGTAACCATAGAAGGCGAACGCTCAATCATAGAGTCCTGTCAAGAGCAGTTCCGATACGGTATTGAAAACCGCTTATGAAAGATGCTTATAATTATCAGGTCATCTATTTTTCCTACAACTCTGACACTCATGTTGCCATATCCCTTGCTTCCTAGAGGGAAAATGACTCCCAACCTGCGTCTGGTGGCGTAATTTGCTTGGTCAGATCTAGAGTAATTTCTCCCTAAACAAGGCAAAGTGTTCGCGTCCTTGATTTTGAAAAGTGTGTGTGTGTGTGTGTGGGGGGGGGGATGCCATTTAGGGATGTAAGGTATATACCTCTTGAAAAATTGGTTTGAAAATAGCGGTGGGAACTAGTATCGGGTATGTATCGTCCCCCCCGTGCATCCCCCCCCCCCACAGAACTTACCACACCAACTTTTTTAGGTGCCTTTTAGGTTCTAAAACCTTTGGGATGGTTAACAGTGAAAAAAATTCCCGATGAAGAAATCGCGAGATATCAAAGAATGGCCGCCAAATTGGTCAATTTGAAAAAAAAAGTCTATCAGCTAAGTAATACCAATAAAGCACAATAAAATGTCTAGTTAGAGTTTTTAACCCTCCCAACCTCATTTTGTATTATTGTTTTGCTCTAATGCTTCAAATCCAAGATTGCTGCCAATAAGGCTGCCAAAAGTAGTAAATGTGAGAAAACTCAATATTAGCCAAAAATTCTGATCAAAGAATAAAAAATGAGATGATTAGATAATTGGTTCAACACATAGACACTAATTTAAAGAATATTTTTGTTCTGTTTCATTGTACTAACTCTCAGAATGGCCGCAAAATGGTCGAATTTCAGAGGAAAAGTCATGGCATTATTGCTTAAAATACCAGTGGTAAATATAAAAGCAGGTAATCCATATTTAATAATAATTGCATTATTAACTGCTTTAACACACATATACATTTTCGATGGCAATACGGGGGGTCCTTTTGACCAAACGGTTCCATAAGTCTCCACATCGTGTCCACCATGTTCTGTAGGAGGCGGTATATCCTGAATCTGACCTTTTCCATTGCAGACCGTCCCTGTAATTTGCACGCTTGTTATGAGGAGGCAAGAGCACACTTGGTTGCAGAAATACCATTTTGGGTATATATCCGGAGTAGAACCTAGAGTTTTATATGGCGATTGCCCACCGCTTTAACGCCCTTGATACAAACTAACATTTTGTTGTTTTAAATCTAAGGGTATCTCAAATAAAAGCAAAATTATTAACTTATAGACATTTTATAGCGATTGTCACGACTATAA
>JAMKCH010023084.1:0-80019 GCA_023653785.1 Ophioderma brevispina
TTTAAGTTAAGGCAAAGTGAATGTACAAAGAGCCCAAGAAGTCAGCAAAAATCTGAAACTGCTGAGCATAATAAGGTTGCTTTCAGGGAGGTCAATAGGTAACACCCTACCAAAGATCAAATCAGTGTTAGTGGGATATAACACTAACACAAGAGGAAGGTGTATTGAAACCACTGCACACATCACTCCATTAGCAGTGTGGACATTAGACGTCATTTTGTTTACATGTTCAGTCTTCCACTCTAAATACCAATAAATATGACGCCCCGAATTATTAGAATCACATATAATCCTAGCTGTTTGACAGTCTCACTTTTTGCTGCAAACACGAAACAAGAAATATCAAACGGCGACACACTTTTTGACACCTAATTGGGATTATGGATACCACTGACTATCCTGTGTAAATTTTACGAAATTTCATTGCGGGCCAATATGATTCTTAAAAATATACTTAACATGGGTTTTTCCCTCTCTATGGGGAAGAATCTGAGGGGGGGGGGGGGGGGGGGGGGGGGGGGGGGGGGGGGGGGGGGGGGGGGGGGGGGGGGGGGGGGGGGGGGGGGGGGGGGGGGGGGGGGGGGGGGGGGGGGGGGCGGGGGGGGGAAAAAAAATAAGGGGGGGGGGGGGGTGGGCGCTATAACACACAAATCATAACCTGTGTAGGCCTATATGGCACGATTTCTGCAATGGATTTTCTGATTTTTGCAGAGGTGTAATGCTCTTGCATGTCCCCTACTTAGATCAGTTGTCAAAATTGTGCGCCCACTGCTTAAAAATTGCCTCTAAAAATAAGAGACGATTTGCATGGGGCCAAAACAGCTGGACATGATACAAAAAAAACCCAATTGGGGGTTTTTTTTTTTTTTTTTTTTTGTTTTTCCCAAATGCCATCCTTAGAAATATGTTCAATGCTCAATATCAAATGAAAATCAAGAGAAATTGGAAATTATGCACACAGTTTCAGAAGTTCCTGTATTATTATTGACATGTAGTAAAGGAAGAGAAGGGTGTTTCTCACCCCCAATAATTTGCCAGTATTGGATAACTATTTAAGCAGCTCAATGAATGCTGTTTATGTTTTGGCTCAGGAGTGCACACACAATTTCCATTATTGCATAAGCCATGGCATGACCATAGAAGCTGTGTTTGTAAACAGAAAATCTGGATGAAACAAAATCCAGTTAGTGTCCCTTGTGAGTCTGTGGATTAGAAATGACGAACATTCGATGGGAGTAGGTACACACCATCGAATGTGGTCATCAGCTTTCGATCAGTAACAAACTCAGACACACAAGGAAAGACATAGGATTGAGTAGAAGCAAAAGGCAAAAAAAAAAAAAAATCCCAAAAAAAAAAAAAAAAACCAAAACAAAAAAAAGGCCAAAAAAAGTGGGCGTACCGGGCTTGCCCGCTCTGAGGGGGGCAAATTTCCAGTCTTGGGAACTTCCCTCTCAGGGTGTCAAAAGGCCAATGTTCCAGTCAGAGGGCTAAAAAACGGGCCGGATTTGAATGATTTTGCCAAAATTTGTTTCCGGCCAAAGTCGTCAGGGGGCAACCTTGCCCCCCCCACCTGTACGCCAATGACACTTAGCAGCATGTTTTGTTGACATTTACTGTTTACTTACTTTTTACAATAGTTGTTCACTCAAATACCAAGACTGTACTTATTGAACATAATTCTAACAAGATTAGGCCACGGAATTTGAGACTGTCACTCACCGATGCCCCGTACTGCTAAGCATGACTTGATTGGCCTTATCTTTTATCAACCTGACATATTTTACTGGACCTCAAGTCATGCAAAAAACTCGGGACCGATGTAGAAAAAATTTTGCTCAACTTAATGCTTCTCTAATGAGTCATGTTTAGCAAATACTTACTTTTGCAGGCTTTACATCTAGAAATTGTTGGAGCTCTGTTAATCACATCCTAATTTTAAACGAGGAGGCATGATAAGGAGCTCGATTCAATTTCCAGCCTGTTAAACATACATTAAAAGAAGCAAGGAGCTGAAAAATAAAACTCCTGACAGTGCTAAGAAGCTCTTCGAGGAGCTCTGGAGCTATGCTTCCTCAAAAATGAAGGCCTGCTTTTGGGCTGTAAGAACATCGGTAAACAACCCTTAAATGTTTTGGAGTAGTTTCAGGAAGAAGAATAAACTTAAAAGAACAAATTGATGCCAATTTTCAGAGGACGATATAAAATTTTACATTCACAGACTAAGTCCAAAACCGGAAATCAAGTGACATGAGACAGGGAAAGGTCATAATGTGCGGACCCAATTTGTAAACATTAAAAAGCCCACGATATAATTCCAGTCGCAGCGAGCAATTTCTGTTCATGAGCATGCGGAACAGTTGATCTTGGGTCAACAGTCCGGTATTGCGCATGACATCGCCTCGCTTGACGGGCAAGCATTCGTTATAGGCCTCAGGCTAGAGAAAATACCCATAAACGTTTTGTAATGATAGCCGCCGCAAGGACGCGCGTCTAATCAGCGTATGACGTATGACAATACGTATTGAATAACACGCGCCACATACGACCGCGTCATGAAGCTACTCATTATTACAGTAGGTCTAGATTCGCTTGTAAATGACCCTTAAGGTGGTTGGTAAGTATTCCCACGTGTTGTCTGTGCTACAGACGCAAAAGATTATCTAAATTAGTAATTCGCGAGAGATTAACGGTTCATTCCTTCATAGCGAATGTATGCTAATGAAACTTAAATCTCAAAAATCTCCGGAAAACGAAGGGGTTCTATGGATTTTTTGCGATCATAGGGTCATTACAGTTTTGTTTGAATATTTATCGTAATTGGGTCTAAACATATAGAACCTAGAGAGAAAATTGATATCGGCTTATGTCAGGTACTTCGGTGCGCGCAGACACGGAAAGGCAAACACGCAAGCGGTACGGGGCCAATCTCTTTTTCCACAATGCCTTTCGATATTATTCCAGTCTTGAGGGAATTTTAAAACCTAGTTTTTTTTCAAAGTTTAGAGCGGATTAAGTATTTCCGAGATGCCGTAAACTGACTCAGACTGCTGACCTACAGAAGCTGTTGTATACAGCAAAATCAATCCAAGTAATTGATGAAAAACTGGCTGGTAAAAGTAAAGCTTTTTTAACAAATCATCAGATCGAACAAACACAATATGAGACTATTGGTAGAAGTTTCTCAAGATCATGTAGTAACATTTTTGTAGCGGAAGAAGGTCGGTGAAAGTCACAACCACTGTGTATTTGAGGGGGCGTATCATGAGAAATATAGGTATTGATTATTTTCACGCTGGCCCGAATAGCCATTGTCGTAACTAGAGGTTCCAGTCCAATGTTAAAGTCAGCATAAATGTGTATGCATAAAGACCTCTAGTTACGATTATAGGACTGACCGAGCCATGCATCCATTGAAAAGCTTTTCAACAACCCTCAACAAAGGGCATGATGGCAGTGATGCTTGTATAAATGTGAAGTAACACGATATTTACAATGCACAAAACCTCTTTTTCCTTTGATTTTTATCATGAAATTGAGCAAGTGCATTTTAGTATTATGTGAACATTTGAACTTTTAGTCACAACTAAAGTGATTTAGGTTAAGTTAAAGACACTATCAGTGATTTGAAAAATATTTGAAATTTCAGTAATAAGCTTTCAAAGCCTTGTGAAGGATAATCCTGTAGAATTCTCATAAGTTACCTTTTCCAGCTGTATAATGAAGAAAAGAAGAAACGTAGTGTTCCAAGATACGATTCTCCATTCAATTACGTGTTGTAGTAAGTGTCCGTTCGGACAGTAATGACTAAAATCTCCGATTCTGTCCTTATTAGGTTGCTTCTGGTCTTATCATTTGCAGGGTATGTTAGGATACCTGTACTTGTTATGTACATGCTAAAATCTGATTTTTGATGATTTTTCGATTTGCTGATTTAGCAAATCACTGATAGTGTCTTTAAATTACTGATATTTACTATTTTTGAGGCAATTACAGCATGTAAACCATCTTATGAGCCATGTGGACATATGTGTTGTGCTTTTCAATACCGTCTTCCATGGGCGAAAGTACTCAGTAGGAACTCATGGATTCGATCCATGTAGTCAATAGAATAGGTTATTTGGCCGGATCTATCCTCCAGAACAACCGAAGCATGCAGAGACTCACAGACAGAAATGTCTGAAATGTTTAGGTAAACAACAAGGTGCATGCATTGAATTATCCACATGCTGAAATTCTGGAGGATAAATGGCCCATTCAAGCCAATTTAGTATAAATTCAGAATTCTGCCACCACATCCTGAGGCTTGAATCAAGTTCAACATGCAGTTTATTCTGCGGAGGCTGTCAAATTCATTGGTTGGTGGCACTAGTAAATTATTCATATATTCCCACAATTTATTTTCTGTGAAAGGGCCTATAACATCTATTCTAATCATTCGACTACCTGTGATGTACATAGCAAGGAGGATTAAAATAGTACATAGCTACAGCATATGCTGAGCTACACTCTTCAACTCACACTCACTGAGACTGAGTGACAGGCTGTCAGAAAATAAAATTTTAAATCTATTTTGAGGACCTAAAACCCCCTGTATCACCAACTACGCTTTGGGCCTTCCCAAAAGTTTTTTTCTAGGCAATTAGCATTTCAATAAATAGGTGGTACACGTTTCCCTATTCTTCACCATTAAAAAGTTTTCTTTTGAGAAGTTGCAACTTTGTTGACGAGTTGAACAACTTCTTGAACTTGTCCGGACACGTTCGTAATGAACGATGACCTTATCCGGGGAGTTTTTGACGTTCTTTGGACATGATTCGCTACTATCCTACTTCCAACTATATATATCTTACCGCAGCAACTGAGCACAATTCATCACATTTCAGAAATTAGTATAAATGGCTGGAATTGTTGGTCGAGCAACAGTTGCGAACCTTGCTACGACCGTGAAAGTCAGCTGTCCGCCTAGCGGTGTTTCCCGGAAAGTTATCAATTTTCATTCCGGGATTCCTACATGTCAATAGTTCCCTACACAATCATAATTAAAATAAAAACGTAACACCTATTTTTGTACTTCTCAGAAAAAATCTCATAAAGGAAGGTAGCTCAGCGAAACGAGGAAAAGGGTCTATTTACATTTTACTTTTTGTAGAAAAACAAACTTATTTCAGATTTACTGAAAGAAATCGTGTTAATGTTTGCCAATATTAATTGAACCTACAAAAATTATGGACTTTACCAATTCGCTGCCCTGGCTGAATGAGTTCAATCCCTGCATTAGCTCGTGCTTGTCAATTGTCATTTCTAACAGCTCTCAGAGGGTAGGAACTTCGAAGACATTCATGGCCTATAAATCACTACACGTGTTGTCATCATCGAACAAGACATGCTTCCATTTCCACCCGCAAAAAACACCTACTGGCCAGGCCTGTTTAACCAGGCTAATTTAGGGGCGGATTTTTTTCTTCAAAAGTTGACTTTTTGCCCCAAAGCCCAAATTCGCCCTATTTACCGATATTTGAAACGTTTATTTGACCTAAAAGCATAAAAAACCTTATTTTGGGGCTCGCCAAGCTCGCAAAATCTATTTTGGCCTTTTAGCCATTTTTTTGGAATAGGCCCGGGTGGCGCCACCGTGGGGGGGGGGGATCCGCCACTCGCCCCCTTGGTTACGGGACCCTTATCACTCTTTGGGTGTTATCTTTCAATGGGAGGTCATAAAATAACACTAAAAGGAGAGGGAACTCTTTTTTGTGTGTTTGTCTGTCTGCCTATCTCGTCTGTCTGCCTGTCTGTCTGTCCGTCCTGTTTTTTGTTTTGTCTGTTTGTTGGTTGGTTGGTGGTTGGTGGTTGGCCGTGTTTGTTTGTTTGGGTGGTTGGTTGTGTTGGAATGCTGGTTGGTTGATTGGTTGGTTGGCCCGGTTGGTTTCTAAATTCCACTCCCCTGACTCCAAATGGTACAGGTTTTTTAAATCCCAGAAGTAGCCAGGCCTGAGAGCGCATCTTTAAGAAAAAAAAATATATTTCTTCCTCATATCAACCAGAAAAAATGTAATTGACCCAAATTAAGGTGAGTGTATGACAAATTAAATGACGCTTATCAATGTATAAGTTGTCATAAAATTAGCATGTCCATCCAAAATGACCAAATTTGAAGCATTATTTGTCATTTAGTTTGTCATATTTTTTATTTCACGTACAAAAAAAATGACAAGTTAACGACACTTTTGTCATTCATAAATGTCCATGGCCCGATCTGCTATTAGTTTCGTCCCCAGAACCCGATTTTACCGGAGTGGTGAAATTTGGTATAGAAGAAAGCTTTCTCATTACCCTGAAATTTAGGGCTAAAGGCTGTTTGGTTTGGGATCGAAGTGTTACTCCATTTTGGTCAACAATATTAGTTTGCACAGTTTATACACAAAATAGAAAAACTCAAAATCAACGCTTTCAGATGAACATCAAATCGGGATGAAATATCGGCACGAAAACTTTACAGATAGCTACAGATGGGGTTTTGGGGAAGGCCATTCCATCAAGATGCAAAACTTAAATACTTAAATCGGACCATCCCCCTTAATTTGTCATCTGCAATCTTAAACAAGTGAATTTTTTTTAAAAAGTCATTAAAATATCTGTAATGATAAAAATTAATTTGAACAAGCTGAATTTTAATGATAAAAATATATTTAGCTTTATTGTCTTGAATGATCAAAACAAATTCATTTGATGACAATTTTTTAATTGGTCAAATAAGGCACTTTTGTGACAATTAATGTTTCACTGCAAGGGAGAGGCTTGAGAACTGGCATCAGGGGTCTCAGGAATTAAACGTTGGAAAAATTTGTCTTGGGAACTGAATTTTGTGCCAAATTAGAGAATGTGAAGCTGCAAAAACACACAACTTTTCCCGAGTTTTTGGCTTAATACCAGCTAAAATGGGGGGGGGGGGGTCTTAAGAACTGCAAAGAACCGAAATCTAACGAACTGGAGAAGAGGTGTAAACTGGGGTCTTGACCGCCGCACACCGTGACCCGTCAGTGTCCATCGTCAGTAAATTGCATCTTCAGGACCGCTTTAAAATGCTTTAAGTGTCTGTTTTCACAAGACAGCAATATAGGTGTTGATATTCTACACTAGCAATTTGAATTTGGAAAAAATGACTGATTGTGGCTTTAAGCGGACGCCTGTGGCTGCATGGATCGTATCCAGAATCGCGCCCTTCTCTGCCGAGTGGCCATATATATTGCAATTTATTTATTATCTTATTATTTAGCAAGAAGTTCAACTGCTTAAGTCACATAAAGCGCTTTGACATGCGGTCTCGTGAAGGCGATGAAGATACAATCTGCATCACTGTGCATGTATGACCGGTGTAAAAGAATATCATCCGTAGGATCATATCCGGGCTCCATTCCATATACGGAATAAAGCGTGGAACAACCACCTCATCATGGTGAACTATGTTTGCGATGAAGAATCAACTTATCGATTGCCCTAATGTTCACCATTGTACGTCGGACTGTGGAGCCCGAAGTGACTATATATTTTGCCCCAGCTTTGCCACACCTGCAGCTGGCTGGCAGGTTGGTGTCGTCGGATCGGAGTTCCCTGACCAAAGGTACCAGGTATAATACAAATCGTCCTCATTAAAGGCGACTAGGAGGAGACTTTTGAGGTCGAATTTCTCTCAATTTGTACCGGGGGAGGGTTACGGGTATTTGCGGCGGGCGCCCTTAAGATCCCGATTGTCGCGTCTCTCCAGCCGTTACCAAGACCCCCAGATTAAAAATAATTCAGTTGGGTTCCCCTTTTGGGATTTTTTTTTTTGCCCTCAGAAGCTCATTTTATGTCAAATTTCAGCTCTTTCTCCAAATTCAGTTCACAACCCCCTAGTGAGTTCTTTCCGAGATAAAATCATTCCCAAGCCTCCAAATTCAGAAACCGGAGTAACACGTCCCTACCTGAAAAAAAAGTTGCTTGACAACCCCACCCCCCCCCCCCCCGGATTTACATTCGGGTGGCTGTGTAAATCACCTACCAAGAACGTTGGAAGGTTTATTGGTCAGACAAACAAAGGGAAAAAACCTCAGAACTTGCCTGCCTATCGTAATCGCGTCCATGAAATGGCGCATGCTTTTATTTTTTCCGTCGTGCACGACAAAAATGCAATCACTAATCTTAAATGACCTTTAACATCAACGACGACGATTTAGCTCAATCAGGTGTGACCTCAGGGGGGGGGGGGTAGTACCCGAATCTGCTCGATTTGGGCAGTGGGGATTTCCAAACGGTATTTTGGGGAACTCCTACGTGCCCGGTGCTACGTGGCATTTACTATGACAGTCTCGGTCAGTGACATTAAAAAATCATCTCTTAAAATAATAAACCTTTGTTCAAAATATCTCCTTAGTAATATCATGATAAATTAGAAAAAATTATTTACTTCAAAATCCGTCGGGGTTAGTGATTAACCCCGCTGCAAAATATTGTAATTTCTAATAACGGTCATTTTAGATTTAAATATTCCGTGACCAGGCCTAGTCTTTAGTCAATTCTGTGTGCAACCGTTCGATAGCGTAGAGCGCCCTCCTACTGTTAAGTCTTGAAACAGACTAGCACCCGGAAGTTGAATGCTGTTTTGAATTTGCTGATTGCTGTTAGGTTGGCAAATGGGTGTTTTTCCTACCCCCCCCCCTGTGGGACCTAATAGATTGTAAGATAATACCAAATAAGCTCAAATATGCAAAAAATCGTATTCGAAGAATGGTCCTCGTGCTCTTTACCCCGAAAGTCAAAGTGGTGTAAAGAAAAGCTAAGAAAACCGGGGAAGAACAAGTGCTTTGTTTTTAATCTTCAGTCTGTATATAAGCTCTTGTAACAACTTACAAATTAGTTTGAGTAAAATAGTAAGCATAAGTCTTTGCAATATCCTGATTCACTATAGTATTATTTGTCCAGCTATTGTTTACTAACTGGTAGCTACTCATGGTCACAGTCTTTTTTGCTTAAACACAAGCATTACTGTTGGGAGGTGTTCCAGCTTGTTCCAACTTGGACGGAACTGGAAGTTGCTCCTGGACTTTTCAAGTCTGATTTATACAACTTGTAGTGGTTATGGGTCCTCTTCGAGCTATTGATTGAATTGGAACACTTGTTGTGTGGATACATTCTAGTCCGTCCGAGGATCTTAAATGTTTTTCACATGGAGAGGGATAAAGAGCTACAAGGCCTGGGCTGATTTTATTTTTCTCGCTTGAAGTCTTTCAAACCATTCTCCAGGGATTTTACCAAACTCTGCTCTTGCGTTATTACTTACAAACATTCTGGCAACCGATGATATCGCTGATCCAATTTTAACGCACATTCAGTTATGTTAGCACAATAAGTTGTAATTAATTTACTTTTATTGAAATGAAGAAGCAATCAGATAAAATATTAACAAATTAAACAAATCTTTATATTTCAAGTAAGATTCATTATATTTAAAAAGTAATGCTTTTATGAGATTATGTACTAATTTTTTCAAGCGCGTTATAGAGCAATATTTTGCATCAACGATATGATACTTAATGAATCAATTTCCCATAGAAATATTGCAAAGCAAGTTAAAGATTGAGGTCCCGACAGAACAAACTGAGGATCGACTTTCAACGAGAGGAACACTGATTCTCGGAATAACAACCATGTGCCATTGATTACTTAAATCACTCTGAATGATCTCAAGAAAGGAAAAGACCCCGATGATATCTGTGATTTCTAAGGTGTTGTCATTGCAAAACGATCGGGACAATGAGATTACAGAACATTTGGCCGCTCCATCACGCCAGAGTGGCGGGGAAAACAATACGTGAAAATATAGGGTTGGTATCAATCATTATTTCATCGATTTCTTCATAATCATGTTGACATGTGGACATGATAAGAAATGTCTTTAAATATTCGTACCACCTCAACATTATCGCTGATCATTTCCTCAATCAACACGATTTTAAAGGTTTCAAAACCACAATCAAAATTAAAACGCAAAAAAGTGAATCATGCCTTCATGGTATTTTGTGATCACAGCCTTATCTAACTTAGTTTCCATGTTTAGCTATGTTTTACAACACGTTTAATTTGCAATCTCGAATGAAATCTGCATCATCTATCAGCAGTTTCAATACAACAACCCCCGAGCAATCGAGAGACCGAATGGGAAGGGTATTACCTGATAGGGTTACACAGTAACATGGCGACCTCCTTGGGTAAACATGGCAGCCTCCAGGGAAAAACACATATGGCGAAGTTCGATCTTATAGTATCGATTATCATAATGCCATAACTTAATCAATGGAGGAATCATGCCAAAATTGTGGAACTGATATGACAAAATTTTTGCCTCACATTCTCCAATAATTTCAAGCTTCAACGAAATAAATTTAAACCTCATTTCCACCTTGAAAGTATTCCTAGAGTGTTATCAACACAGGATAGTCGTAAATATCTTCCCTCAACTTTTTATTGAAGTGAAATTTAATGAATTTCAAGACTTGTACTAAGATTCTGACTGGTGGGACTAAGTCCAGATTTTGTATTGCCAGGTGCTTAATGAAAGATTAGTTGTATTACACTTGATTTAAATGGATATTACTGGCATGGTGCTAAAGGTAAAAGATGTTGTTTTAGCGAAAGCAACGGTGTTATATGAAAATTGAGGCTACACAAAAATGTCATAGCTGATACACATTAAATGTTTTTGGGACTTCACATACAGACTGTTAAACGGCATACTGTTAAAGAACCCAGGAAAGTCATGTGAAGTCCCCAATTATTGGGACTAGTGCCAATGGCAATGATTGTAACCCCAGCCCAGGTCTGACTTATTAGGGGTTCATTAATGGATTTCTGACGGTAAAACGTGTTTGGCGAGGGCAGGCCGCGAGGGTGTCGCGAAGCGACCCCGCCGGCCTTAATCTCCAAAATCAGGGCCAAAGTCACTCTTTCATGTTCGTTTTCGTCTTCTTCACACTTGAGAAAAAGAGCACGACGATGTTATCAAATGGGGATGTTTCCATTACAGAATTGGGGTGGATTGTGCTTTGAAGGTGCACTAACATGCAAAATATTTGAAAAGCATGTTTGAGTTTTTTCAAACACATATTCGAAAAAACATTTTTTTGAATAAATAGTCAATATAGAACTAAGTAAATAAGTAATTGGGCTTCAATATTTATTTTGAGGGCACATAAAGACCTAGAATAAATAGGACACCATGCTCATGACACCACGTCTACTTTTCTAATGCTTCCCCAAAAGTGATCAGAAATCGATTACTGCAGGGAATTTCACACGTTGTTTATGACAGGCTCTCGACCAATCACAAACGCGGAAATCTCCTAATGATGTGTGAAGTTAATTTTATCCATCTGGACATATCGTATCCTCTGAACTGAGGTTACAACAAGAACATCATGGTGTCGATTCCGTTTAAACAGTCGTGGTGTGAAAAAGTGGTTCTCACAACGTCAAAACTACGCTTGTAAACTTACTTATGATTGTTGATCTAAAAATCAGCTACGGCGAGGTTCTTGAGTACATGCTAGTTTTCCTTTTACATCGATGTCAAAATTGGACGTATTGTGGTTCACTAAATTAACATTGTGTGTTATTCCATTGTATCTGGTGGGAATAAGTCGGGCCATGTTATGGTCACATTTAATGCATGCGGCTTTGCAAACAAGACTATCGATTGGATTTCGGAAGGTATAGTTTGTGTCATCTTAGTTGAAGGTGATGTTCAGTGTGACTTTTAGTTTTATGTGCGCACCCATGAATCGCCCGCGCTCTGCTTGGAATCAGAGCATGCTACGCACGCCAATAAAGCGGCACGCTCGAGAGCTAGTGGGAATAAAGCGTATAATGACCGAAATGACGGTCACCTTCAACAAAGGATAGAGAAACACAGACGGAAGAGAATAAAGTAAGGTATAAGAGATTAAAAAGCGAGCAAGAAGTGGTTGCGAAGGCTATATGAAGGAGGACGCAGAGAGGGGCTGAGTGAGTGTCCTTCTCTTTGGGGGGTTTGGTGGAGAATCCAAACAGGTGTATAACGATAGTGACGGCAATGAAACGGATGGAAGAGAGTTGAAGGGGAGATGTTGAGGAAGTGATGGAAAGTTGAATTTCAAGTGAGAAAGATAGAGGCAGGTTCTGGAGAGCATATGGAGGGAATATGAATGAGGAGACTGATGGGATCAGAAGGTAGAGGCTAATGTGGTGGAAGGGCAGTTAAAGAGACACCAGTTGGCACATTGAAAATAGTGCGCCCTCAAGATTTTTCAAAATCGATATTTTGCATGGTAGTCCAGGCTTTTGATACAAAACCCCTCGCCGAAATGATTAAGACCAAATCCATCTTCCTTATGGGTAAAAGAACGATTGTATAATTTAACAGTCGACGGCGACGTTGGTAAATTCAGCAGCCGCGAAAATGCGTTTACACAAGAACAGCGGACGGCGTATGCATGTTCCCACGCTATGCACACTGTTGATGGATCTATAACTTTTGTGGTTTTTAAGGGCAGTGAGTACGAGTCAAAAAAGTAAGAAGTGGGGTCATGTAATCTTTTTTTACACATTTGTTGATTTAAATGGAATGTAATGTTTAAAAGTGGGCCTAGCAAATTACCTGATGTCTTTATCCTTATATCATTGTCCCTTCTGTTTTGGCGTATGTTATTTTATGTGTAAAATATCTCTGTTCTTCCAAGGCCTAGACTATCATGAGAGCAAATTGAAGAAATTTCATATTTTGGGAATGTGCCAGTGCCGCTTAAGAGGGTCAGCGGAAGAAGGGTGATGCAATAAGTGCACTGAAAAAGGAAAGGCGGTTGGACCCCAGAGGGGAGTGCGGAGATGATGAGTGCGAGTGGAGAGATAAAGTAAGTTTATAGAGTAAAAAAGCGAGCAAAGAAAGTTGTTGCGAGAGCTATGAAGGAGGAGGCCTTGAAGGGGCTGAGTGAGTTAAAAAAAAAACAACAGGAGGAAAAGTTGTGTGTTGAGGTGGGTCAGTGAAGGAGTTTACATACCTAGGGGATAAGGTTAGGGGGGGTGTGGGATGCGAGGTGACTGTGACAGCTAGAGTGAGGTAGATGGGTTGAAGTTTACGGATGTGGGGAGTTGTATGCAAGGAAAAGATATCCGTTGCGAGATGAAAGGAACTTACATAAGAGTTGTGGTAGATCAGTGATGCTGTAGGGAGTGAGAGTGGGGTCTGAGGCGAAAATGAGCATGGGGATTCTGAGGGACAGAAGCGAGCACTGATGAGAGCGATGTGTGGTGTGAAGTTGATGGACAGATGCAGATGAGGATTTGGAAGTGGCAGAGTTGGGTTTGGAAGAGGCGATGGACGGTTGCGAAGCGAATAGTGTGCGTTGGTATGGGCATGTGTTGAGGAAGACAACAAGCATGTGTAAGAAGGCTTTTGAGTTCGAGGTGGGAGGTTTGAGGAGGAGGGGAGTCAAGAAGACATGGAGAAGAAGTGGAGGGGAGAGTAGGAGGTTGAGATTGAGAATGGAGGAGCATTGAATCGGGTGAAATGAAGGCGGGAATAAAATGGATTTAAAACATTTGGTTTAGTAGTAGTAGTAGCAAATATAGTATTTTTAGACCTAAAATAAAAAGTATTACGTACAAGATGACGCAAGAGTTCAATCCAGGAAACATGCTTTTACATGATGTAGCAAGATATTTTCTATTTCAATATAATGTTAAGTCCCAACAAATGGTGTGCAATAGCTTTCACTCCACTGGGAACCATCAGTTGCATGGGAGTCATTTTGGTTGAAGGTAATGCAGATTATTACACATTAAACAGTCATGCAAGAGCGGAGCTGCCAAGTATCAATGTGAAGCAACCCTATGTCTGGACATTGACTGCAACTGCCTTAATCCATAGAAGTTTCTTAAGCAAAGTCCAACCTCGAACAGTCTCTAACTAGTATTGAGATCGCATTGTAGAAGAAAGCCTTCTTCAACCAGTACATCTGTTGTTATTGAACCTGGTGACAATCGTCCCACCTGGAGCCGACTCCTCATTGGCTGAATGTCGATGCCTCAACATTGAGAACCAGAACTGGCCCATCTAAAGTTTCCTTGCAAAGCGGGGCTACCTGGAATCAGAACAGGACACTAGTTTACCTGTGGTTGGTGGAACAGCACCACCAGACAATGTACACCCATCGAATGTGTGTCTACAGCTTTGCTCAGTACAATCCCTCAGACACACAAGGAGAAGACTAGGATGCCAGCAGCAGGTTTTGTTGACATTTTTTTGTTTACCTTCAGATGACAATTTGGACTTGGTATCCCATAACTTAAAAGTGATTTAGTAAGTTTTCACTCATACTATTTTGAGGCCAATTCACATACTGTAAACATCCAACTTATGTCCATTTGGACGGTGTGTTGTGCTTTTCAAAACCCTGTCTTCCTTGTGTGACGTAGGACCCATTGATTTCTGATTTTGGGTAAAGACAATGGAACTCTCTTGGTCTGCCCACTGGTGGAGCAACAATGCACAAACAGGACCTTGCGGAATGCAGTGGAACAGGATACCGACTGACTGCCAGCATTTACCACTTGAAAAGCATGTTTGTTCATCAGCTCACCGACCATTGCTATTGTTAAAGTCTATCCCGGCATCATCTTGAACTTTCCAGATCAATATCTAACTACAAGCCTTAAGTACAATGCCCTGAATCCCGTTCTGAATGCTTTGAAGTGGTGGGGTTTCGCAAAACATGCAAGATATACTGGTAAATTCTGTCAGGATGTGAACACCTATTGCTTTTTTGTTCCAGAAATTGCCACAGACTGCCACACCTCCCCCCTGGACTCTTCCGTTTTTACTGTTTCTACAGAGTGTAAACATCCAATTGTTTTCAAAAACTTGTGAGTTGATTTCATAAAGGGTTCCCTTTTCATTTGTCAATTTTTTTCAATGCCATTATTTCCTTTAAATTTATATTAAAATATGCTGTCAAACTACCTAAATCAGATAAACATGAGATTATAAACCAAATGCACCAACATACATTTTTTTTTGAATGCTAAAAAAAAAAATCCAAGAGATATTTGAACTTGTACATACATTATTTAGTTGCCTATTGTTAGTGTTGACGTTACAGAACGTAGCAAGCAGGGCCCTCAACCCACGCAATTACTACTGTCTGTTCCAATAACTTAGATGTCGTTTTTTTATTACTTATTTTCAAACTATACGTTTTTGAAAATAAATCCACTAAAAGAAAAGGTGTGGGGATCTTGGACCTAAGACGTTTTTTTTACATGACACAAAGGAATGGGGACAGTTACAAACCTTCAAATTCTTATTGGAAATTGAGTATACCCTTTCCCTCGTTTTGAAAAATTGAGCGAATAATAAAGGTTGGTTACCAGTGTAATTAAGTTTGGGGGAAGGTGTCCATTGACTCAATTAGTGGGTAATAAAAGTTGTTGTCGGCGGGAGATGATCCACGGGACCAATAGGCCCAGGTCCGCCACCTTTGGACTGTATGGAAACGAAAATTTGCCCAACTTTGTTCAACAGGATCAAATCCGAACCCTTGTTATTTGCTGTGAACTTTGCAATACAAAACTAGATATCAACGGTTCCACACAGCATTAAAATTGATCATGAACGGCATAACAGGAGAACTATGTGATCCTTTTGTCCGTAACACGCTGAAGCACCCCTAGTTCGTAATGAGTCTGCCACAAAATTTCGAGTTCAGAAGTCAATATTCAAAGGGACCAGTTTGTTGTCGTTTGACAATAAAAATCAGCGCAAATTGAATTAAAATCATCAGGAAAAATAGTTTTTCAACGGTGGAACCCAATGATCTTGTTGGGTCCAATGAAGAACTACCCAACTTTTCTTTCATGAATTATCTTTGAAAACGCGTATTTTTTAAAATATTAATAAAACCGTACATCTAAGTTTAATTGAACAGACAATAGATAATGGAATGAATTGATGGTAATTAAATCAGCTTCATTCCCCTGATTACATCACCTGCAAAATACGGTCTGTCGTGCCTCAAATGCCCTACCCCCCCCCCCCGCCAATGGCTTTGTTCAATAATCAGTGTCAAAGTTGTGTTGTTGTAACTCATTGACAAAGTTGATGAGAATTTTCTAGTTTTTACTGTCCTCATGACGAATCGGATAAGCAACCTTTAAACCCCGAACTTGGCTCATACCGTATTTGGGAGGTTGACTGACTTCAAAAGATGCAATTGTACAATGTAGATCAATCATGCATCAATATTTTATATTTGTATTGTATAGTTTCAATAATGATGACAACATAATGTTAAAGGGCATTTCGTGCTTACCCACTAAAAAAGTTAAGTGATTTTTTATCATCATTTGAACAGAGGCTAGGTATGTTTGCATGATAAGACATGTGTGGTGGGAAGTTATGGAGTAGGATGAAGAACGAGGACTGATGCAGATGTTTTGAGTGTGGAAGAAGCGATGTACCTGTTGGCGAAGTGAATTAACAGTTTGGGGGGTTTTTTTTTTTTTTTTTTTTAAAACACAAAAAAAAAAAAAAACCGTTTTTTTTTGTTTTTTTTTTTTTTTTTTTTTGGTAATGGGCACATCTGAGAAAGGGATGACGGGGATGTTTTTAAGAAGGGCTTTTGGAGGTTGGTGCTTTGAGGAGGAGGGGAAGACCAAAAGCCCTTGAAGCAGCAAATGAAGGAGAGTAGGAGGGTTGGGTTGAGTGGGAGGATGCAGTGATACCTGTCACAGTGGAAGGATGAGTACATTAAGGAATGATTGCTAGAGTGAGGTAATTCCGCACCCCCATTTTATGGGACAAAACAAAAACCGGATTTAAAACTTTGGATTACCACTACACGTCCTACACTCATTGGTGAACCTTTTTTTTTTTCATTGCAAAATTTTTTGCAAAGTTGTTTAATTGACATTTTCCCATTATTATGCTACAGCTGAAGTGGATTAGTTGTGGTTATTTTATAAAAGATATGATTTGGGACCGTTACTCTCTGTTACGACGATTGAAAACCGGCGACACCATTATTTTTGCCTGGAAGAACTCGGCCTCCGCCTCGTCTTCCACTTAATAATGGCTTCGCCTTGGGTAAATAGAGTACCGGGTTTTTTTTTTTTGTTTTTTTTTTTTTTTTCCCAAAATCATACTTATCTCATTCTTAAACAGCGTTAATAATTTTAAGTCATCTTTAACTCAAGTTCGCGATACTTTACTGCTTTACGAGTTCTTGTCCACGCAAAATAATGATGTCCGCCGTTTTATAACATACAACAAGAAAGGACTGCCACCACCCAGTGCAACAATCGAACACCCTTGAACGCAATGATCATATGTAAAGAGATGCAAACGTTGGCAGCGCGTGCGACATAGCAAAAGCTAGGATGACGCGGGCGCGTCACTCATAACAGCATACGCAGTGCGATACTTCCTGAGTTCACTTGTCGAATTGAACCCGGAGACATTAGCTCTCTTTCACAGCTGTTAAGAATGAACTATCAGCACTGAAAATACCATGAATGCCTATAAATGGCCAGTTTGGATGGATTTGGTTAAAGTACGGATGAATGTGGAGGGCAACAGAAATGGTCCTGAGAGTAACAAATTCCTCAGATTACTAATTATTGTAGAATACACTGCCAAAACATTTTAAGATTTATTGACAAGTCCAGACTTGTATTAACAGTTTTGAACTTGCCCTGCTGTTCCAATCGGCCCTATTAAAACATCCTTTGGATATTTGTCCTTGCAGACCCCCAAATGAAAGTTGTGCGTGTAATGAAAAGGGTTACATTTTCTTACCAGGATTAGCTAGAGTGGGCGGGGTTGCGCAAGCCCACCACTCAAGAGCAAAAATGCAAATTTTAATCATTTTATGCAACTAGTGACACTTTTAGCAGAACGTTATAAAAAGGTCAAATTTTCATCAAAAACACCCACACTTAAAATGTGCTAGCCCCCCTACAACCCTGTTCATTACACATGTGTATATGTTACAAATATAATTGTATATATGAAATATACCGTTCTGATGCTATCCGCTAGGAAGCGATGGACACCTCTCAAACCTAACACCTATGAGAGATCTTGTACCGGTATCGCTCCTCTACCAAACCCAGTCTTGATAGCTCATCTTTGTTTTAGCCGCCGTGCCTAGTACTAAAAATACGGAGGTCGACGTTCTCATCGCCAAGAGCATGTGTTTTTTTTTTTCAACGCTGTTGTGGTGCAACTCGCTATCTCAGGGAACAATTAATACATATCCAGTGTTCTATTGTTACAAATCTGGTGTTTTCATCATCAAATTTCTTCAAATGTCCCCCACTTTCGTCCCTGTTTTCATGAAAGACCCACGTACGATTCATCGAAGTGTCTAACCTTTGCCAAAATCTCAACTACTCTTGTAAAACATGTACATACATGTAGCAAACATTTTTTCAGTAAACCTTAGCAACAAGTATTTCTTAGAGCAGAAGTGCGGATAGACATGGCCTTCAGTCACTATCCTGAGGCCTAATCATTTTTGGTTTATTTTGCAAAGTTGGGTTTCTTAATTTATGCTCATAACTTCTAAATTAAATGAACATAGAAACTGTGTGTGCTATATACTGTCTTGTATAATACAACTTTTTTTTAACAAATCACTGTAAATGGTTTACGTTTATGTAATTAATGTGTAATAAATTTTTTCCAGTTCATGTGGAATTACGCTAGTCTAGCTGTTGAAGTAAATCCTGCTATTGCGTGTTTGTCAAGCAATACCAACGTAACAACGGGGATCCACATTTCCACTACTCTGTACAAGGCCTTTCCAAATCGGGAATCCTTCTCTCCTTTAGCCACAATGCAAATTGTAAATTGATTCACTTGAGTATTGCGTTGCTAAAAGGATAGCAATAATCCTCAGGAGTGGTCCTTGTGTCCAAAACCCATCAACAGACTTTGCCTGCCATGTGAGAACTGAAAACACCATGTTGTACACTAGGATAGTAGCCTAGTCAGATGTCCCCACGTCATGACGCATAGCAGTGTAGATGTTAAACGAGAGCTGTGTCATTGATACAGGCCTTAACCCGTTTTTTTTTTAGGGTGTGGGTGTTCATTTTTTTTAAAGAAGACTTTTTTGCACATTTTGCCCAACTGTTTTTACCAAAAAAGTATAAAAAATTAATTTTTTAGGTTTTTTCTTTTTTTAAAATTAAATTGCCCTTTTTGAGCCCTTTTTAGGTTTTTTTTTGGGGGGAATTTTGGGGGGTGCTCGTCCCCACCCACTGGTTCTGGCCTGCACTGACAAGGGGAGATAAGCCAACTTGTACATGTATGTATTTTTAAAAAAAGACAAAACTTAAAAAAAATAAGAAAGTATTTTTTTTAAATATGTCCTTTGGAATATGAGAAACCAATTTTTTTTCAAATCATTCAATCATTTTGAGCAAATCTTTCCAAAAAAAGAATGTAATAACTCCGTAAGGGGCGGACACAGGACTTTTGTAAATGAACTAAGTACCCTGGGTCTTTGTTGGTATGCCTTAAAGCTAACTAAATAGCTTTTATTTTGCCGTTTATTTTCATTTCAATGCGATATGTAAAACAAAAGAATGATGCCTTCGTCAAAAGGAGAGTAACAAATCGGATTGGTCCCGATTTGTTAGTTACTTTGTAAGATTGTGTGAAACATGTTTTGGTAACATACTCAATATTGGGTTTTTGATTGTGTTTATGGGGGGAGTTGTTTTTGGTAAACCGACCTAGACATGTGTTGTCCCCAAATGATAGTCTAGGATATCGGAATAATACACGAATACAGGGTGTCCCGCCAATGTTAGTACCCATCGTACCCCAAAATGTTTTTATTTTTTTTTGTTCCATAGAAAATCAATAACATTCGGTCGTTGGTTTGAAATATCCAACTTGCATTATACTGTAACCTTTCATAAGAATTTTGAATCATAAAATCGGCTAACCAAAGTTGGAAAATACACTTAATTGTGTTATAGATCTGATTTCAATCCTTTGGGCTAAAAGTGAAAAAATGTATGTTTCATTTAAACACCCTCTTCCTGTCAAGCTTTTTTACAACATACTTTATTCCCTTCCTGGAATTCGTTAAGCTAAACACTCAAAACAGGTGATTGGTGTACCAATAGATAGCTGTGGTCCTCCTTTTTCCTTCGATATACCAAAATGAGTACTAAATGCCCATTACACTCAAAATTATTCCATAAACCGCAGTTAATACATAAGTTCAGTGGCCACACAAGCAGTATGCCATTCCAGTCAGAACTATGTGTGTACTTTTCTGCAGAGTAAAGCACTCAAACCCTCTGTCTATACATAAAAGCTGTCTTTTTGCCATGGATTTAGAAGCCAAAACCAGCTTAAAATCTGATAGTCCATAATATTTTTGGTCGCGAAATTGAATTTTCGCCTAATTGTGCAACTTTGTTTTATTTCTGAATTGACAATTTTTTTGCTGCCTAATGGTCTTTTTGAATGCCGTTCCCTATCTGTGATGCCATAGGGTATGCCGGGGACGTGGTATCGAGGGACAGGGAATTATCATAGCTATCAGTGGTACCAAAATCAAAGTATCAAGTCTTTTAGAAGGTTCCAAGGCTTAATGTATGCAAAAAGGCGTGTAAGTCAAAGTGATAACACACACATACATTTTTCTTCACTTAGCCCAAAGATGAATCAAACCTCTAACACAATTCAGTGTATTTTTCACTTTGTTAGTCCTATTTTTAGGATTCAAAATTCCTATGAAATGTTCCAGATAAGAAGTTGGTATTAACCAACTTACCTAAGTTATTGATTTTCTATGGAAAAAAAATAAACATTTGGTTATCGATGGGAAAACAATCATTCTGGGACACCCCTGTTTGAGTTATTGGGCATTCCATTTGAACTTCATTATTGCATGAAGTTGTGATTATTGTCTTATGATCAGAAAATATTTCCTATTTTTCAAAAAATATCAAGTCATTTCACTTTCATTAGCAGCGTTAGTAGCCCTATCAAATTGCTCAAAATTACCCAGAATGTTAAACCACAAAACCCAATTAAACCAAACAACCAGATCACTTTTATTGGATTTCCCAAGAAACTCTATGATTCTATAGGCAGAATAAAACAACCAAAACACGAAAGTAAACAACACTAAAGAGAAACTTCTGATAATGCCTACTTGGACTAATAAAGCCGGCAGAATTGGAAATAAAAAGGGGAAAAAACCCCCCCAAAAAAAAACCCCCCACAGTTCGGGGCAGCCATACGCTCCACGAACCAGAGAAAGACATTTCTCTTTTTAGAAGATCAGTTATGGTAGATCCAACGATGACTTTGGTAAAACAAACACGGTTGCCAGGACTCTTGGATGTCGTTCTTAATAGAAACATTCAACATCTATTTTGTTTTTCCTTTATTAACAGGATGGAAAGAAGATGGTTGCTATGAACAGGTTGAATTCATGGTGCATCATGCACTTTTAAGTGTTTCTAAGGATAAATCGGACCAAATTATTTGCCTCTCAGAATTTGATGGTCAGATCTTTTTGTTTGTTAAGTATCTGATTGAAATGAAATAAATGGCATATTAAAGCTTAATTTAATTGGCTTTAAGGGATACCAAACAATACCCATGCGTACTTTCTTTTATCAAAGTGTCGTCGTTTCCGTGTTAACATTTTTTTGTGGGACCTCCTGTAGGTTTTGCATCAGCTTCATTTGCAGATCATTGTGATCACCATCTCATTTTTACACTCTTGAAGATATCTGGAATATGTTTAGCATCTGAAAGACTGAAATTTTTAGTCTCGCGTATCTCATGTTAGGAATGGATGACAAGAAAAAAAAAAAAAAAAAAACAAAATCACCCATTTAATCCCACCCCTTACATTCAGTATGACTGAGCACGTCCTTCCCGTTTCCGTCGTGACAAAAATGTAACACCTGTTTTGTACTACGATTTATCTGGATTTCCGTAAGGGCGACAATGATGACTTGGTGGAAAGAAAGCGGGTTGATGATTCCTTCGCCCGATTAGATTTGTGGTCCGTAAAATTATGCCTAATTAAGTATCTAATTTGCATTGAAACCTTCCTAGGATCTCAAAATTTCCTTCCCTGCCTGAAAGCCTATCAGGGACACATCTTTTGCGCAATTGAAAGTATTTGATACATGCGGCTTAGTGCAATGAGCTAATTAATAGCTTTAATTGCTGTATCTCTGTCAACGGTATCATCGATTCTGCAAAATTCCTTCCTTCTCTACTGAACTATATGGCTATAGGGGGGGTGAAGTGTTGGGAGGGGTAATGTGGGGAGGGACGTGTTGGGAGGGTGAGGTGTTGGGATGGGGTGAAGGTGTTTGGGGAGGGGTTTAGGTATGGCGGGGTGTCCTGGAGGTGGTGGTGTGTTGCAGGGTGTTGGGGGGAGGGGGTGTTTGGTTTGGCACGGGTGGTGGGGTATGGGGTTAGTTGTTGCATGCCATATGGTGTTGGTTGAGTGGGGTGGTGGGTGTGCAGTTTGCAGTCATGTGTTTTGTGAGGGTGTTGGAGAGTTAGTGCAGGGTGTTTGGGAGGGGTGTGGTGGTTTGCAGGGGTTGTTTGGTGATGGGTGGGGGTGTTTGCATGGTGTTGGGGGAGGGGGTGGGAGTGGTTGCCGGTTGTTGGGGAGGGGGTGGGAGTGTTGCAAGGATGTTTGGGAGGGTGTGGGGTGTTGCAGGGTGTTGGGGAGGGGTGTTTGCGGTTTGGTGAGGGGTGTTGTGGTTTGCAGGGTGTTGGGGAAGGGATGAGGGTGTTGCTTAGGTATGGGAGGAAATGGCGGTTTGGTGCCTTTGTGGGGGGTTGGGGGTTTAAGGGGGCGGGGGGTGTGTGCAGGGGGGTTTGGGTAGGTTGTGGGGGTGTGGGTGTTTGAGAGGGCTGGTGTTTTGCGGGGTGTTGGGGAGGGGGGGTTTTTGCGGGGTGTTTGGGGAAGGGGTTTTGCGGGGTGTTGGGTGAGTGTTGTGCGGGTAGGGGAGGGGTGGGTGTTTTAAGTTTGCATTTATTGCATGTTAGTGATCGCAACAGTCGGCGGGGACATATTTTAACGCATTGCGTAAATACTAGTTCCGCCTTGTTTCAAGGTTAAAAAACAGGTGGGACTATCTAGGACTAGGGTCAGTACAGTAATATACACCTTTAGTCTGTCAGTGGTGGGTCTGGCAGTCTGTCTGACTGCCGTCTCTTTTCCTTGAACAGAGGGTCCACGTTCCTGAACCTAGGTGGGTTGGTGCCCCTTGACCGTCCTAAGACGCGTTTGTATTGGTTTATGGATCACGGTCCCCAGGGTCATCAAGGTCCAAATGGGGGAACGTTGTGTAATTCACCCAAATTTGGTGGAGCAATTGTTGACGGCAGGGGACATTCAAGCTAGGTGATCGCAAAACTCGGGGACCGCCTAGTATTATTGAACCTTTTTGCTTAAAAGAAATACATTTGCAAAAATGCCACTTTCACAGCCACCCTTACATCTATACTTGCATGAAACAATAATGTGCAATTGGTGCAAATTTGGAAGTTATAGAACTTCTTTGATATTTTGAACGTTTAGCATTTAAGAATCTATGTTTCTCAATTAGGAAAATATGTCTTCTTTGAAAGTTTTGAGGTACCTCCTTTGACTTGAAACTTTTGCCCTGTCAAATCTTGTTATAAGGAAATTATATCATTTCATAGCGAACGTAAATTGAAATATTTCACAGCATACATCTTTAATGCAAAACACTATGTCTGAACGGGTGAGTATTGATTTTTTGTTTTAACCTACAACGACAAAAATGAACAAATTAAAAAAAATTAGCATTTTTTTCAGCTTGTTTTTTCTTTGCTAGTTTCTTCAGCTTTGTCCCTCTTCCAAACAAAAACGATCAATATCAATCACAGATCGGACAATTCAAAGCAATTTGTTAATGAAAACACAATGTGAACTCAAAAGTACACTTGCTGGGAATAATTGCAATGAGAGGGTTTAGTGACTTGCACGATAAACAGGAATGAAGATTGAGTGAGTTTTTCTGGTCTCTATACTTCTTTCAAAACATACTTCAAAGATAATTTTCTCAAAATCCCAAAACCTGAATACTTTATATAAGTTCTGGGTCCTCAAATTCTCTGAAAGCATGTCGCCACTAGGAATTGTCCGTTAAAGACATTTTATCTACCAGGAATATCTGCCATAGAGTAAAAACAATTGCTATGGACACAATGTGCCTTAAAAACAATCCCAGGAACTGGCCTGGAAGTTGATTATCTTAATTGTGCAGCAACTTTATGAGAAAACATCTTTACTTCCCCCATTGTATTTTATTGCCTACTTTTTTACTGTGTTGGCGTGGCAGTGTGTGTGTGGGTGGGTTGGGTGTTACATTTTTTTACCGTAGGGACTAGGGACCCCATCACACTTGTACAAAATGATCTATTATATTACCCCCCATTACACTGATTATGTTTTGGAGTAACTATTCTAATGAATGCGAGGTTTATCACTATTTTTTTCAGGGTGTGGTGTGTGTGATTGGGCAGGGAGGGGGTGGGGGAGGGGACTTTGGCAGACATGGTCTGATGGCGGTGGTATATATTGGTGGGACTTTATTTTCATCAATGAGGGGGTACATTTTGGGACAAAGAAGTCGTAAGCACACACTTTATGTAAGCAACACATTATTAGGCCTATTTGAACATTTTTAAATTTAAATCTATTTACTGGTGTTATTGTCTTTTTCTCCTGTGTGTTGTGTAGAAATTCGGGAGGACTCAATGCGTATGGGGGCGGGGGGGGGCGGGGGGGGGGCTCTGCAAAAAATATGGGGACATATGTAAATGGGATAGATCAAATTTTGGCCAGATGAGGGACCCCCCATAAAACCCCCGTAAAATGATAAAACTTCAAAAGCCCAAACGAGCGCAAGTCATAAATGTCTGTAATGTTCCTTGAGATACTCCTGGTTCACAATTTCAATTCAAAAATCAGTTTTATTAGTAACGTTGGTAACATTGTGTTAAGCATAAATTGTTGTTGTAATCTTTGGAAGAAAAGGAAACCATTGGAGAAGACTGAAATACAAAAAATGGCTCTGTCCGTATGTATGTCCGGATTGTCTGTGATAAAATGTTAACCTCTGGAACATTTGGGCATTTTTTTTCTGATGAGCTAGAGTAGCCAAACTTTGGTAATTGTAGGAGGGAAACCCCCTACTCCCATGTTATTCATTCCTCTCGGCAGGGTCGCTCCCCTGGGTTTTCAGGGGTAGGGGAAAAAGGGAACATTTGACCACATGTGTACAATTTATCTGGAATTCCGTAGGCTACAAGATGTAACTTGGTGGAAAGAAGCGGGTTGATGAGTTCTCGACTCATTAGATCATTGGGTGTAAAATATGCTAATTAAGTATCTAATTTGCATAATTTTTTATTTTTTTTTTAAATTTCTCAGGAACTCAAGGATATGTTGTACCAGCCAAAGAAGATGCACCCTCTCCAGAATGTAAGTCCTTAGGCAGTATTACAGAAAAAATTTGTAAGGGCAAACGGATTGGGCAAAATCAAAATCATTTTTAATTGCACTTTTTATTTTTGGCTTCATTTTGCTGCCACCCATACAGAAATAAACTTATGGTTCCTCAGATATGTCCATTTTACCCGCTGTTTGCTAGTCTCATTTTTTAGACAAAATAAATAAAACACAAAAATATTATGGCGACACACTTTTGACAACTATTTGGATTATATAGACCCTGGGACTTCACCTGTGTAAATTTATGATGTTCATTGTGCGGGCAAATCTGATTTACACATCTCTCTATGGTGAATGGGCATATAGAGGGCGCTATAACATATACAATCGCTGACCTCTGTAGACTATATGGCAAGATTCTGCAATGGATTTTTCTGATTTTTATGTCAGAGGTAATACCTTTGTATGTCTCTCCTTCAGTGTCAAAATTGTGTCGCCACTGCTTAAAATTGTTCTAAAAATAGGAGACGATTTGCATGGGGTCAACACGTATCTAGTAGAGAAGCAGGTTGTTACAGTGTCACCGCCTTCCCCATCTGTCTCCTAGCTCAGGTGCTGGAGCATCGGACTAGTAAATTGAAGTCTCCCAGGTTTCCAATCCTGCATGGTCAGTGAATTTCACTATCCTACATACAATGTATTGTGCTGTGGAAGAAGTCTAAAACTCGTCATGTCACCTCATATGGGTTTTAACAATCCGATGAGGAGGGTAGCTGGTTACCCTGTTAGACTAAACAAGCGTCGGCTCTGAGAGCTAATGGCGGCCTATCCTGGGAGGGGGGTGGCACATTGACCTCATGATGGCATCCGGTCATTATCTTTTGCTCTTCCATAAATCCTCACACGCAGTATGGCTGTGATGTGAGGTGAATCTGGCCCGTTAGCGGGGACAAAACCGATAAAAACTTTCGTTGTTACTTACTTCTACTACATGTAGTTCCCAGGCAGTTAAGACTCATTCAATTGATCATAGCACAATGTTAATGAAAGATTTTTCTCTGTCGCTAATTGTTTTCTGTGAATAATTAGAAGTTGGATGAGAAAATCAAGAAGTATGTGAATGTCCTCTCTCTCTCCCTTTCTTGAAGTATGCCGGGTTGGTCTTAGTGGTGGGGTCGACGTCCTGAAGTCAACCCACGGCCATCTTCTCATGTATAGTCATATTCCTAATAGAAAAAATACATATCGTGACTTTATAATTACGGCATCCATATTAGATATCAAAGTTTGTCCTTGGATACGATTTGTCGAAAAGCGACAATGATACCTGTAGGATTTTCTTTTTATTGAAATTTTGGCTGTAATTTCACTCACCCCATATTTGAGAGTACAATCCTTTTGAGCTTTGGCATTTCAGTCTAAGAAGGAAATCACTGTTCATTTTCACTTCTCAGTGAATTCATTGAATGTGTCACTCTTCTGTTTGAAAATTCATTCTTCGGAATTTTGCTCCAAAAGTTAAATAGACGATTTGCACGAGCGCCATAAATTTTGCATCCCGTAAAGTGCCCCATTTCCATCCGGGAATTGTCTTCTAGAGTTCATGTTTTACAAAACATTTTGTTGTTCGTTCGTCGCCGGACAGTGCCTAAAACTTGCAATACAAATACATTTTCATGTGAATGTTAATCTTCACTGAAAAGGTAGGAATATCATCGGAACAAAAAACAACCGAGGCACTGATGTTGAAATGTACGACAAAAAGGTGGGCCATTTGTTCTATAGTACCGTGCCCTAATTGTCGCCTCCCGGACGAAATACAGTGGGCCAGGGCAACGTCACAGATAGGGCAAGTTTTCTGGTATGATATTACGCTCTTAAGCGTATATGGTTTTTAGCTGACTTGGCTGAGTACAATTGCCCGGATAGAAATGGGCACTTAACGAGATCCATTTGGTAATATATCAGTGCCTATCTTAGTTTCCTTTAATTAAAGAGACACTCAAACCATATCACAACCCCTTTTCCCCGGGAACTACCGATGATCTTCGACATTAAGCAACTATTTGATTGGTCATTTGGAAGATAAGATCATGTATATCAAATTAGAGATGAATTTGTTACTGTAGGAAGTTATTATGGTTACATAAAAAAATACAAGGCACTATTTTGATTGGTTTTACTCAGAGGGCTACCTTATGTTGTGTCCTGCATTGAGCCAAATCAGACGATTGTATCATAAGTGGTAGCGCCCAGAGGTTAACAGTCATTCCCTGAGGTATATTAAGTGTCTGTTGGAGAACATTTGGAGGCAATAGGACACAAGTCGGTCCATCGTGGAGTGCAAGAAGGTCATATGTGAAAATAGCTGCCATGTAATACATCTGTGTACTGCCAATTTTTGTATCAGGATAACACTCACTTTATCTCCTGAATCAGTGCTCTTGGAAATGGTTCTCAGGCAACACAGTTGCCTGAAAAATCATTTCAAGGAGCCACTGATCAAAGACTTGGCATAATAGTAGTTTGATGGAAATTTCTGACAAATGGCAGCTATTGCACTTACGAACATCTTACACTCACAATGAAGTAACTCCTGGGTAAATATTGCCTGCAATCCATACCAGGGACTAACAAGACAGTACGACAGCGCTGATGCATAGGATAGCCATTATTATGTTTCAATGTAAGCTTTTTGTTTGATTCCTTAAAGGTGCAATGAGAGATTTTTGAGGCACCCAAATATTGTGTCATAATAGTAATTTCATATAGAATATACACTCAATAGATTTCTTACCTTGTATTTGGCTACAGAAATGTCTTAAAAGAGAGAAAAAGGGTGATTCTGATTTGCTTATATTTCAATGTAAAACATAGGGTGAATTTCGTACTTGCTCCTATACGAAATTAGTAATTTCACAATTTTTGTACCAAAGAAACACTTCTCAGCTTATTCCTTTCAGATGAGGTTATTATTGATGGGAAGCTTTACATCAGGGCAAAAATCAGTACTTTTGATTTTTTAGGGACATGTGGAATCTCTTGTTGCACCTTTAAAATGCTGATTATAATTCAATGCATTCCATCCCCTGATAATTAAACAGGCGTGAAATGCATGCTATCACGGCTAGAGCCCAGACTTTGTTTGATTTGAGGCTGGTACTTGAAGAGCGTTGACACTGTCAGGGGCAGTGCCTGTCTGTAAGTGTGAAAAATTACAATAGACACAGTCACACCTAGAAACAGAAGTAGGGCTATCAATTCTGTGTAAAGCTGCTGTAGTCTGTTCACAAGAAGTGGAATATGGCCGCTGAAGAAATACTGAGTTAAAGGTGCAACGAGAGATTTCACATATCAGGTGTCCATAAAAAATCGAAAGTACTGATTTTTCCCCTGATGTAAAGCTTTCCATCAAAAATAACCCCATCTGAAAGGATTAAGCTGAGAAATGTTTCTTTGGTACAAAAATTGTGAAATTTCTAATTTCGTATAGGAGCAAATACAAAATTCAGCCGATGTTTTACATTGAATATAAGCTAATCAAAATGACCTGTTTTCTCTCTTTTAAGACATTTCTGTAGCCTAACACAAGGTAATAAATCTATTGAGTGTCTAATCTATATGAAATTACTATTATGACACAATATTTGGGTGCCTCAAAAATCTCTCGTTGCACCTTTAAAGAAATCTATACTACTAAAAAATGATATGTCTGTCCAGCTCAGCATTTCATTATGCTTTGACATATGGGGCTGATATTTAGCATGAAGCCTAGAAGGTAGGGGAGGACAGTCTAACATTTGGTTTTAGGGATCCAGGGTGACCCAAATGGTCAAAGGTCATTTAGAAGTCAATTTGCATAGAAATGCCCTATTTGTCTGTTTGGCCACCAAATTTGGTTAAAAGAACTGCTTACCTGAGCACAAAACAGATCTGAGGTCAAATGTCACACACATAGGTCAAAGGTCACCCACAGGGTATTTCTTCATTATGGTTTGGGACTTTACGACAATCTATTCATTTGAATCTTGTATGAAGCCTTTACATATTCGATACAACAAAGTTCATGTAAAATGGGTTCAAGCCATGGTTCAAGCATTTTATTCTGATGAACAAAGTTGAGCATTTCAGCTGTTAATACAGCTTTTTAATTTTTCCATCGAAGATGGTATAAAATCGGAGTGGATGAAAGCCACAACATTGCAAGTTACCCTAGCATATCAGAGCATATGTGCAGCAAGCAAATGATTGGCAGAAATCACAGTCATGCACAGAGTTGGGTGGTTGTCTCATGTAGCAGTGCAAAGTCCTCTGGTTCCAATTATTTTAAGAATTAAGGACATGGTATATGCCTACTAGGAAATTCATCTACATTTCCTAAGCAGCTAGAAACAAAACTTTTGATTGGATGACAACCCACCCATCACAGTGGATAACTTCTCAGTTCATTGACATGTAATGGATGATCTGACCCATGGTCTTGGAGAGTACCATTATTTGTACAATTCCCAGATAACACACACTATGAGTTACAATATGCTCATCAACCAAGGGCACAGTTCAGTGGGTTGTACTTGTACATGCATCGACATGAACTGATCTTGTGTATTCTAGGTATCATTTATTATACACAAAACTCAGGGGTGGTGTTTTCTAAATACACCTGTGAATGAAAGCTATTGAACTGTGCCTATTGATACTTCGTTGCCTCATAGTGACAAGCGTTGTTTTAAAACCTGTTTCCTTTAGTTTGAATTTTGTAATCTCGGTGCAATGGACTGTGGCTAAAATATTTAGAATCTATTTGAAAAAAAAAAAAAAAAAAAAACACAAAACAGATCTGAGGTCAAAGGTCACACACATAGGTCAAAGGTCACCCACAGGGTATTTCTTCATTATGGTTTGGGACTTTACGACAATCTATTCATTTGAATCTTGTATGAAGCCTTTACATATTCGATACAACAAAGTTCATGTAAAATGGGTTCAAGCCATGGTTCAAGCATTTTATTCTGATGAACAAAGTTGAGCATTTCAGCTGTTAATACAGCTTTTTAATTTTTCCATCGAAGATGGTATAAAATCGGAGTGGATGAAAGCCACAACATTGCAAGTTACCCTAGCATATCAGAGCATATGTGCAGCAAGCAAATGATTGGCAGAAATCACAGTCATGCACAGAGTTGGGTGGTTGTCTCATGTAGCAGTGCAAAGTCCTCTGGTTCCAATTATTTTAAGAATTAAGGACATGGTATATGCCTACTAGGAAATTCATCTACATTTCCTAAGCAGCTAGAAACAAAACTTTTGATTGGATGACAACCCACCCATCACAGTGGATAACTTCTCAGTTCATTGACATGTAATGGATGATCTGACCCATGGTCTTGGAGAGTACCATTATTTGTACAATTCCCAGATAACACACACTATGAGTTACAATATGCTCATCAACCAAGGGCACAGTTCAGTGGGTTGTACTTGTACATGCATCGACATGAACTGATCTTGTGTATTCTAGGTATCATTTATTATACACAAAACTCAGGGGTGGTGTTTTCTAAATACACCTGTGAATGAAAGCTATTGAACTGTGCCTATTGATACTTCGTTGCCTCATAGTGACAAGCGTTGTTTTAAAACCTGTTTCCTTTAGTTTGAATTTTGTAATCTCGGTGCAATGGACTGTGGCTAAAATATTTAGAATCTATTTGAAAAAAAAAAAAAAAAAAAAACACAAAACAGATCTGAGGTCAAAGGTCACACACATAGGTCAAAGGTCACCCACAGGGTATTTCTTCATTATGGTTTGGGACTTTACGACAATCTATTCATTTGAATCTTGTATGAAGCCTTTACATATTCGATACAACAAAGTTCATGTAAAATGGGTTCAAGCCATGGTTCAAGCATTTTATTCTGGTGAACAAAGTTGAGCATTTCAGCTGTTAATACAGCTTTTTAATTTTTTTGATCTAAACACATCCCCTCCAAATGAATTTGTACCATCGACAATATCCGATTACTGACAGGCATAAAAAATCAGACTATAATCAAAATTATTATAGAAACAAATTTTGGCCAAATTTACTTTTTGAAACATGCTTGAATTGCTCATCCAATTCCCTTTCCAAAGACACCAACTATCAAGATTTGGGCCAGTGGTTACTGAGATGTGGTGTTTTCAAAATCGCTGAGTGTGCCCATTTTGGCCAAAAATGTGAACAAAATGCATGCCATAGTGCAAAAACTGTTGGGCCGATGAAGCTAGCTTTTGAGCTAAATTACCCTATGAACCAATTATGAGCTAATTTGAAGAGGGTCGGGTGTAGCCCATTGGTGATTAGAAAATAAAGGTATAATTTTTTATCCCCCTGGCTTGAAAAGCAGAGGGGGATATTGCGAAGGCACGCATGTCCGTATGTATGTGTATGTATGTGTATGTGTGGTTAGCTTTTCTAACCAAGGTTAGGTTTTCGTTTTTCAGGTCTCCATCGAAAAGTTGAAGTCTGATTGAAACCAGACTCGGGGTTAAGGTGTAATAGGGGTTCTTTCATATGTGCATGATGTCAAAGGTCATGGACAAAGGTCAAAGGTCATCTGAGGTCATGTTCCAGACTGCCATCTTGCCAGGGGGGTGACACAAGTTTACTTGCTGTATTTTTTGTATCATGTCATATCACACTGGTGACAGCATTTAGAACAATGGGATGCAGCTGAGTTGTTAAAATGGTGCTGTCTGCCTTTGTGTAATATGACATGATAGATGGGATGAAAGGAGGCTTCTAAAAAATACCTTTATTCTCATTCATAAAAATAAATGTATATGTAACCTCTTTTATCATAAATTATGGGAGTAATAGAATAGAAGTCTATCGCCTTTACTGCCCATGCGGCACTTTGATTGGATAGGTACTGCCATTACAATTCCTTTAAAATAGTGTGTTTACGCAGTTCTTCATTGTACATCACAACATGCAGAGAAGAAATACATTTAGATCTTACAGAAGATTTGTGTGAAAATCCTCTGACCATACTTGGGGTCCCTCAGTATGAGTCATTGAACTCCAGTGTGACAAATTATGATTTTATGGACATAGTGGACCCATTAGGAGTTTTAATGAACATTGTTATTTCTCTCAGGGCAAACTTCCTGCATACAAAAGTGTACATTCAATGGACTTTATCCCTAGTTCAAGAAACTGTTCAGTGATCATCTAAAAATCATTAACTATTCATTTATTAGAATAGATTTAGGGTGAAGGATGAGTACAAAAATTTTCCAAGATGTATTTTTTATTTTATAAATGATAGGAAGAAAATGCTAATGCTTTTAAAAAATATGAAGCCTATTTAACCGTGTACAGCTTAAATTTTCGTATGGATATTTAAAACTAAAAAAGGGTAAACTTCATTTTGCAGTTGGGGGACTTTTCAATCTTACACTTGTACAGTTGGTTAGCATACCGCACCAATAGAATATGAAAAAATCTGCCATTTGATAATTTTATAATTTAAAACTCACTAAACTATCTTTTTCTTTTGAAAGAAATAAAATTAGTTTGAATGGATTTTATCTTGATTATCCACATTTTTTCCCAATTTCAAGTAAACTTTGATATGAGAGTGAACTTTTTTGGTGTATATATAGCACCCAAAAAACTGGATAACCACTGCCTCAAACTGCCTCAAATGCACTGTAAAATCCCAGGTTAAAACCTACTAAAAACTTCAGTCCTAGGTCTTGTAATAGGGCACTATTGGAAGTTTGGTATTACATTTTGTGTCATGTGCTTTGTTAGGCTATTGTAGGGTCACCTCCAGAACACCCATAATGGTAGCGGTGTTACCCATCTATCATGTTACAGGCCCCCCAAATTTTTAAAAATCCAAACACTGAAAATATGAGTAACAAATGTCCATGGTAAACATTTTAATGGACTGAAATGGTTTTTTATTAAAACTTTTTTGAGACATGGGGAGTGAGGGAGTTGTCCTAAAATGTTTGGCAGGAAGGTCAATTAAGGACATGTTATGAAAGCAAAGATTGTATCAGAGGCATTGTATTCCATGCTACTCATAGGAGGCGTTTAGCAATCCCCAACATGCACTGCCCTGCAAGTGCTGTCAGCCTAAATATCAGTTGGAACATTTTATGGCAAGGACATTTACGCCAAAATAAAATTTGGTCAAGTGTAAATCAGCCTAAAATTCCCTTTTCCAACTTGATAGACCACCAATTTGGGATGCGATCTGGGAAAACCCGCCCACATGGTACAAAATTTATATTTTGAGTTTTCCTATCATTTGCAAAGTTGAAAATATAAAAGTTTCAAACTTTTTACTGTTCATTCTATATACACATGACTTATACAATCTGACAAAAACTAAAGTACAACATAACAGATTTTAGGGCATTTTCTTTATTTTTTCACAAACTGTCCGGTGCGGCATGTGGCGGGTTTTCCAAGATACATTCACATCTTGTCCATCAAATGTAGCATTAAATAATGAACCAACATGAAAATTGTTGGCGTACCTTTCTGAGAAATATATAATGTCTTGATTATGTTATTTTTATCTACTTATTCATATCAAGCCATTTTCCGAAAGTATTTTCATTTAAAATTTTGCCACGTCAAACAAAATACTGTTTTTCCGGCGAATGTTACATTTGATGAAATAAAAGGGAAATTGAAATAGATTCTCCACTCAGTCATACTAGAAATTCTTGCAGTTGACTCTATTTTTACCAGTTTTTCGTGCATAAGAGACATAATGCTTAAACTTTCCATGCAAGAAGCAAGCATCCCAAGAACCTCTTGAACGTGGAAAGTTAGGCATTATTGTCTCTTATGCATCTGCACCAGCTAAACTGGCTTCCAGCAGCAGACAATATCCCGCTGAGCTATTGTGATGAGTGTCCATTGGTCAAATAAGAGTCTCTACAACAGAGTTTAGTAGGCGTCTGTGGCAATTTGATATTCGGGTTAATTTAAAGGTTTTAAAATAAAAATATGTGAATGGGTAAGAAGTTTTTCTGTTTGACAGTTTCAGGTTGGTTATAAAAGGAACCATTTATGACAAAAAAATTCGACACGGTCATCGATTTTTATGGGAAATGACGAAGTAGAAGTAAATGTCTGTGTTTTAATATGGCAGCCGTGCGTGACCTGATGTTGTGTTGTAATCCTGCACAGCGGGACTTTGGGAAGACTTGCTGGCTGCTGTGCCTGAAATTTAAAGGTTGTTAAGGTCTTTAACCAGAGGGTGTTTTTGACCCAATCCCATAATTGCAGTGCAATTTGTATATGCACTGTCAAAACTCATTGTCAGTACTTAGGGATAAAAGTGTACAAGAAGCTAGAGGGCCACAAAAAATTTGTCACTAGACTAGCTTAAAAATCCCAAAGTACTAACCTTGGGGCAAAAAAATGAGTTGTAAAAGTCAGGGTTTTTATGTTGTTAAAAATTAGACTTGTTGGGATCACATAACCCTATTGAGCTGAAATTTCCCAAAAAACTGGTGCATTGTGGGATGACTCAAAACATCTCTGAGGAAAACCCAATACTGTACAAACAAAATGGGGCTTTCATGTCAACAATGCTATTGAGAACTACAACAATGAGCGCACATGGTCTCATTGTATGCACTGTAAACGGGATATTTTCGCAAGCTGGATTTTTCGTGGATGGAGATAGGATATTTGTTGTGTTGTGCTGATTTCACGATTGCCATCCAACAGTGCTTACTTTAAAATTAATGTACATGAAAAAAAAATGTTTGCGAGGTGTTATTTTCATGGTGAATTCTTATTTGCAAAACTCGTGAAAATAAACCCTCCACAAAAATTTCCCAAGTTACCAGTTAATCCAAAAATCGTGGCATTTTTGGGGATAGGTAAAATGTGGTCTTGTCAGCAGCCAAGTCAACTCATACCAGTGTGTATGTATTGTATGCTGATATTACCAGTAGACAATTGGAATCTGCCAGTCAGGCCATTTGTGGTTTACCCCCTGAATCCATAGATATTAGTTAGTGACAAGGTTCCTAAAATGGAATATGTTAAAAAAACATGGTTCAAGTTTTAGCCAACAATTATAGGCAGTAAAAACTCACACAAGTTAATTTGCTTGGGTTAACATAGAATGCCAAAGTAAATTGAAACAATTTCAAGATAGTTTGTCCTATCTAGACTATTGAAAGAAGGTTCCAAAGGTCACCCCAGCTACAGACAGACCATGCAAAACATGCTATTGCCAGGCCATTGGAAGCTCGAGAAATTCAACTTCTTAAAGATAAACTTCTTACTCCGGTTTTAAGATTTTTGCCATTTAAAAAGCAAGTTAAGTGAGTTTGTTCAAGGTGCGTGTTCCGATCGTATTGGGGACCCCAAATTTACCCCGGAAGTGGAACAATTTTGATATTCAGATGAATCGGCCAACCCCCGGTTGGGAACAAAACAGATTTAAAAAAACTTTGGTTTACTATAATACTACATGAAAGGCCAAATATTTTCTTGTCATCCTGAACTGGAGCCTCAAATTAAATTTCAGTGCCAAAGATATAATTAACAAAAAAAAAACGCATTATGGTTCACCATAAATACAGGGGTCTCAGAAAGAATGTTACACTCCAGAAACGGCCATTTTGTTACTTAATTAATTCTTATCTGTTTTAGCGTGGTTATATATGAAAACGTACGGTTATTAGTGAAAAGTTATGGTGAAAAAACACGGAGAGAAAACGTTTGAATAAAAACAAACCACCGAAACGATTCCCTAAAAACGATGCCACACCTATTTTGTCAACGGCTAGCAATAGCAGAGAAACATGTACATTGCATTCTTTGGATTTGCGCAAAAGTTAGTCGTAGAGTTAAGTAATTGTCACATGTAATGACTAGGAAGAGGCTGAAGACATCCACGTAATTTGTTCTTCAGAATGAGTGACCTAAATCCCCTAACCCGATATTCCCATCATAATGCAAACATGAATTTGGTAACAGGACACTTTTCAAATAATGGAATTGTGGCGCGTGGGCTCCTTACAATGGAGTACTGAATGATTCTGGCGGGTATAAGGCCCATCGTTCATGTGAATGGGTAAACGCTTTCCCCTCAGGTAGGCCTTCTCGTAACATGGCAATCAAAGGGAGCAGAGAAAAAGAGAAAACATTCTGGAGCATGCATGGCAAGACTCTAAAAAAGGTGCAAAGGAGAGATGACTTGGTCGTCAAGGAACAGGACAATCAGCCGCCCAAATATGCGCAGTGACGTATAGAGGAATAGAGAAGTGAACAATAACTCTAAACATGCAATGGACCTTCGATGAGAGTATTATTGACAGAGGAGGGTATAAACATTTTATGTCGGGACTATTTGGGATCCATGGGTTCCTTACTAATGCTAGCCGTGGACAAAGTAGGTTTGCATCATTTTTAGGGAAAAAAGTCATTGTTGGTTATTTTCACCGTTTTCTTTCTTGTTTCACCATATGTTCATAGAAAGTACAGTATGTCTTAAATACAAGATTAAAACAAGGAGAAGAATGATTAAAGACACCATCAGTGTTTGAAAAATATTTAAAATTTTGACAGAAATAGTTTCAAAGGGAAGGGATAAGTCTGTAGATAGAATTCTCATAGTTACTTTTCCAGCTGTAGAATTGAAAGAAAAGAAGAAAACGGCAGTCAGAAGTGTGCCAAGATAAGATCTCTATGTTTCAATTGTGTTGTAGAAGTGTTCCGAACGGACAGTAATGGACTAATCCCGATTCTTCCTTATTAGGTGTCCTGGTCTTATTCATTTGCAGGGTTTATGGTAGGTGCTACCTGTATAGTGTTACAGACATTGTAAAAAAATCTGATTTTGATGATTTTTCGATTGCTGATTAGCAAATCACTGATAGGTCTTAAGTAAGCAAAAATGGCCGTTTCGGGAGGGTAACGTTCTTTCTGAGGACACCCTTGTTTATCATGTAGCACAGTAGTGATAGGCTTGCATAGCTTATTGCTTTCTACACAAAAACCGACAAGTTGTGTGCCAACGGTTACTGGATGGGGGTGTGTGTGCAAGGGCCAGTCTCTCACATTAAGTAGAGACCATAAAGACAAATCGGAACAAAGCACATTAATGAGAACTGTAACGCTCAAAAGACTTTTGTTGTGATCAAGGGCTTTTGAATTCCGTACAGTCAGATTTTTTCAAAGATAATTTGGTTTTGTATTCAATACAAACTATGGCCGTCCCGGGGGTCGTAGTCACATTGCTTGAATCACTACTGTTTGATCAACGTTTTTGGATTCGTGGATACGAACGTTGCCGGAATCCCTAAAACGCTCTTCTGATCTAGCTGGTAGACACATTTCTGTGGGTAGACCACATTTTCGCTCATTTTAGAGTTAAATACCTCTTGTGCAGGCCGATGGGGTCAGCGAGCCAACACTTCAATGGAAACCCCGGGAAACCCAATAGCGATGATAAATTTAAAAAAAATGTTCAAAAACCATATTTGAGTGATTAAATAGCCAGAATGCCCCCATAAATCCATATTATGGGGTTCTTACCACATATGGGTTGTTCTTAACCAAATATGGTGTGTTCTCTTCTACGAAAGTACAAAGTCCAAGTAGATCAGATATCACCCTACTCCCCGAGAGCTCCCGTAACTACGTGCAATTCAAATTCGGTAGATAAGAGGGTTGTATGTTTTGTGTGGTAATGTAAGTCATGGAAGAGCAGTGTGTTTTTTATAGAAATTTTAGGAATTCCTACGGTCCAACCCCCCTAAATGCCCTCGTCATATGATGCTATGTTCCTTGAAAATCGAGGGGCATCGAGGGCATTGTAGCAAGTCACCAACAAGTGATTGCGCCGTCGTTTGGCGTAAAATATAGCTAACATAGAATAGAATGCGGAATTGAGATGCGAGAAAAAAATGGCGTCGTGTGGCCGAAGTCAGAAACTGAATGAAATAAACCATCTTTTTCAAGACCATTTAGGAAGACCGTTAGTGACGCCGGAGGAGGACTATTTTAGAGGAAGGATTAGCATTTGAACCATAAATCGCTGTGGATATAAATTATGCCCCCGTAGGAGCCGGACTAGAACGATTCTCATGTTGATATCATCGACCATCGTGGATCGCATGCAATGTGATGTTGGGATTCTAATTTTCACGTTGTAAGGGTATGTGGGAAGAACCAAATGGGACTTAGACGTTTTCATGAGTTCGTAAGGGCTACGATGATTTAAAGTGGTGTAAAGGAGGGGCGGGGTGGGGTGACACGTTGTGATTATGTGCCCTTTGGTTGACATCATGACCTTTGGCCGGTCAAAATGTTAACCCTTCCCGCAAGGCTGTGTGAAGTTATCTGGATTCCGTAAGGCGTATAATGATGTAATTGGTGGAAGGAAGCGGGTTAAAGAGGCTTCTCGACTCTGATGAGAGTTGGCTAATTTCGGGCAATACATGCAAATGAAGCCGAATTAAATGAAAAAAATCAGCGTAACGCTTTATTTTTTAAATGTTGTACATCGGACATGTAAAAATTCCTTCACTTCGCAAAAACCATTATGGTGTGCTTCTTCTTTGCCATTTTAAGGTTCTGATACATGCGGCTTAGGATGAATATGAGCTAATTATTAATATGCAAATGTGCTGTATCGTAAAACGGTACATCGGATATATGCAAAATTCAGGTTGATTGATAAAATACTATACAATACATCTTGTGGGGAATCATAGAGGGGGCCCGGTGGGTGTTGGTGGCGGGGGGGTGGGTGAGGTAGTGGCGGGGGGCAGGGAGGGGTGGATATGTGGGGAGGTGCGGGGGGTGGGTGCGTCGGTGGGGGGTGCGTGGGGTGGGATCAGGGGGTTTGACTGGTGGACCCATGTGACCTTGTGACCCATGTGACCTTTTTTGACCTTTTTTGAACTCTAGGTGACATTGAATTTGATCTGTGCAGGTGGTTCCATCTTTTTCTTTGACCCTCACATGACCTTGGCCCCATTCACAAATAGGTAGGGGAGGGGGTCGGGGGGTGCGACAGGGAGGGTGGGGAGTGTGTAATGGGTGGGTGGGTGGGGAGCATGTTGAGGGACCTCATGTAACCTTGGTGACCCTGGTGATCTTTGTGGACCTCATGTGCCCTCATGGACCTTGGTGACTCAGGTCACCTTGGTGAAATTAATGGTCACCTGGTGGACCTCATGTCACCTTCGACCCCAGTCACAAAACGCGACGGCAAATGGACACTAGCGGTCCAATGACGGGGACATATTTTTTACTTTGCATTTTTATTCAAATGACCGAGTTGTCCTTATGAAATATCATAATTGGACAACAAAAAACATACCCATTTGGAGAAAATTATATCGTAGACAAATGCAGCAGCTATTAAAAATGCCCTAAAAATCACCCAATTTTTAAAATGGTGGCCCTGTGGGCCAAGGAAGTGTTAATTATAGCTCCGTATATGGGTCCAGGTCAGTGTTAAAGGCATATATATATAGCTATTGCTCGACAATTACAAAAAATAAAAAGTTAGCGGTGGAAATGTGCACAAGCAGCTATAATTTTCATCACACATTTTAATCAGTCCATGGGTCCAGGGCAGTGTTAAAAGGTATATCATAATTTATCCTTGACAAATACAAGGAAATACCAGACCATTCCATCATACAAAATTAAAGGGACATTTCTTGTAATCATTGTATCAGTTACCAATTCGTCATTCCCTTCAGGGTCTGCATCCCAAATACGGGCTTCAAAGTACCACAGGTCAGACAAACCACCAAACCACAGGTGCCACGAATCCACGCGGGCAGTGACCGCTCTTGTTTGGTTGCATTACCCGGCTTGTGGGGCACATTATTCCTCCAACCATTTGGAACTGATATGGCCGCAAAGGCCTGCCATAAAGATGAATTGGACCGGGAGCCAGAAATCTAGAAAAAAGCGGCCCTGTCCCATTTTAAGGGAACGGGGGCGTTTGTTAGGACTGGGAGGTATTTGTAAACAAAGGATTAATCCGCAAGTACAATGGAAAGTCTCAAAAATAAAGTTCCGAAATCGACAGATAATCCGCGGAATCGTAACATTCCAGACCCAAGGAATAGTTCAATGTTACACTATTAATCAAAATCCTAGTCTGCTAAAAACGAAAGTACGTACCTGAGTACGTGTACGAAAGTTTCAAAGATGCGACAAAAGGGAAGCTGGATGGAAATGACCGACCAAGATACAATGTCTCTTGGGTTTGAAAGGCGTTTCTAGATATTGTCATTTAAAACTTGTTTTGATGATTAGATAAACTATGTACGGGTTATTATTTTTCTTTTGCTTTTTACCCCATTTTTTATTGTTGATGCCAATATCGGTCCATTTATAGTTCGCTTATAGGCAATATGGCGCAATCAGTGTTTAATTTTGTTAAATTTACTGTAGATGTCATAAGGATCCATGTGCTATCGCCGTGCTATCAGGCCAAATGTTTTTAATATCGCATTTTAATCACGGTGGTAATGTGCACTGAAATAACAATTTATGTTGTGTAATTGTATTTCAAAACCAATTCTGATGCCTTTTCAAACGAAAGTATTCAATAACTTTTAATTCAGGAATTGAGTACACCAAAGGACCGGGCGCAATTTTGCTTTCAAAATCCGGCGCCCGGGTGCCGATTTTTCTGTCTTACCGAGCGCCAAAACTTGGGAACCACTGGGTAAAAATCGCCCGGCTAAGGAAAGGCTTGGGCCCGGCCCAATCTACACCCACCCACCAAGTTTTGTGACCGTATGGCCCAGCCTCCGAGAAAAAGGGCGGACAGACCCAGACAGACAGAAAAATACATGTGGCCTATTATAATATAGATAGTTAACTACAACTAATAATGGGAACCTAAAATGCTCAATTCCAAAGTTTGAGATGAATTGGACTTTCCGTTTTGATGAAGTAAACATTTATGTATAGTATAACACTACCATGATACTGTGTGTAACAAAAATTACGGATCATCCGGAATTTTATAATGGTGTCATGATTTTCTATATGAAGGACATCGATTTAAGCTTAGATATTTCATGAGTGATTAGTATGTGGACAAGCATTATGTATATCAAAAAACATGATTTGTTAGAAAATTGAGTGCACCATCCTCGGGAAATCCGAGTCGGCTAGACGATGGCGGCCAAGCCTCATTCAATATATAGCAACTCACCCAAAATATCAAACAAAATTACAGCAATACCACAAACCAATTGTTTGTGGTTTGATGTGGGTCGGTCATGGGTGTTCCATGACCCACATACAACCTTGTCCTCGTCCGTTATTCATACATAAAAATTACAAAATAACCCTTACAGTGGAGTTGATTCTTCAGCTCCAACGGTTTGGAAGAAGAAAATATTCCTTGACAACATATAAAAAAATTCAGATTTTTTGTCAAGATTTTCCCTTTTTATGTGTTTAAAAACCAATGGGGCGGGGCTAAAATTAGGATTTCTTGTCCGCCCTCCCGGGAGTTGGCCCTTTAAATCCCCATGGGAGCTCAGCAATAATGGGGATTTTGTTTAGCCCTAGAGATTCTGGTTTCTGTGTGATCTAATATACATTGGTGATGCTTATATTCCATGCCAAATCCCGAGCTGCAGCAAAAAATCGGGGGGGGGGGGCAACTTTTTTCCTGGAAATGTCCTTGTGTCTCTTTAAACCATTGTTTTTTTGGATTACAATTTTTTCATTTTTGGAAAAATTTTCAAAATATTTTTAAATATAACCCCTTCCCAGGCAGGATAACTAATTGCATTCGGATACGTGATGTGAAAAAGTCATTTTCACACTACAAATTGAAGAAGCCCTTCGAATAGTGGGTTTATTTGCAGATGTTTGCTATGCTAGCCTTTTGTGCATTCATTTAGGCACATATGTTCTTGCATCTAGTGTGGTAAGCAATGTTTGAAATGCAAGCCAGATGTCTGGCAATGAGCATGACCCCCCCTTGTCCATAAGTGAATCCATAAATATTTTTATCATGGAGAAAAATTACCTTGTGACTGTAGAGAAAGATATTGTATTTGTAAATGATTTTCGGCGGTTCTCATGTGCCTACAATGTGTCATACCAAATATGGAGTTCAGGCATTTCGGTGGTCCGTAGCTTCTATAATATCATATTGTGGCTAGTTAGATCTCAGAGGTCCCTAGTTTTTAAAATTCATAATCTAGAGGTGTCTGTGATGCCGTATATTGAATTATTAAAGGCACTATCCTTGATCCAAAAAAATATAAAACTCAATATTTTTTGCATGTCTCTAACACGAATAGGTATCCTAATATACCATACAAGTTATCGCCCCGCCAAAGCAACCAAATAAAACAAATACAGACATTAACTCCTCAACACTTATTGAATGGAAATTCATATGTTTGAATGGAAACACTGCTGTTGTCATACTTTTCTGGTAATATTTTCACGTGTAAAAAATAACTTATGAGAATCAACATACCTTCCACTGTTAAGCTATTCCTCTGCCAATTTTTTCAATATTTTTACTCTTTTTGGGTGAATCACTGATAGTGGCTTTAATTTCATTTCTTACCACAATATTTACAAGAAAAGGAAGCCATCTTTATAGATAATCCAAATTTTTAGAAATATTATACAATATAGCATTTTCCAATGTTTTACCATATGCAGGGTCCTGTCCAATTCTGGTGGCAATTGAAACTGCAAACTTTGAAATATCTCAAAAGTGGCATTTGTTAAAATATTGAACATTGGGGAGATTCTGCCTGGTCACCATTACCCATTTCATTTCATTTTTCAACAAATCTATTCAGAACACCATATCTGATAATCCTATCTTAAAGAGAACAAACTGGCACATTTATAAAATAGTGCGCCCTCTAGATTTTCAAAATTGATATTTTTTGATGGTTGTAAAGCTTTTAATTGTAACATTAGCCCTCACATGAAATTATAAGCCCAAATCACGTGTCGTTTAGGGGTAGAACAGAACGATTTTATAATTACTGTCGCCGGCGACATTATTCAGCACAACATGGAAATGGCGTGTACACAGAATATACACGCGTCAGTTGATTCTCATGGCATACACTTTGGGTGAGACCGATCGGTGACCGTTGTGTTTGTATATCAATGAGTACGATCTTTGATATTCATGTAATAGACACATTTGGTTGACTTAATTACAACGGACCTTAAAAGTTAGCCTACAAAGCCCTGGCTGTCTTTTAAAGCCTCTTATTAACCCTACCCCGGACCGGGTCGTTTTGGCGGCCGACGGCCCAAACTGCAACGAAGGCCTTTATATTTTTTATTTTTAAACCGGCCGCAGATCCAACGATAGGCAAAGTTTGCGTTTCTTTGCAGCTCGGCGGCCGTTTTTTCTTCCCGCACAGAATAATTAGCTAAAGTCAAATAACGTCCCGATCAACAGCACATCGCGTCATTTTCCCCCGGAAGAACGGCCCAGATGCAACGAAAAACAATTGCGTCATTTTCCCGGAAGACGGCCCAAAATGCAACGAAAAACAAATCGCGTTCATTTTTCCCGGAAGACGGCCCGATGCACAAAAAACATCGCGCCAGTTTACCGGAGCCGTCCCAGATGCAAACGAAGAACTCGCGTGCGAATGCAAAAAAACAGGGTAAAATAAAAAATAAATAAATAAATATAATGGATTGCGTACTGCAACACTGATCTGCATGAAATTTTGGTAGGCTTAATAGTTCGCCGTCGGGAGTGGCTGCTTAGTTACGCTAACATGATAGTTGTGCGGGCGCTATATCTACGTATGCTCCGGTTTACGTCATGATACGTTTATGCATACTTAAAAAAATATCTAATCGAATGGTGCGCTATCACCTCTAAATCGTCTATATGGGCATTTGTACAACAGTGTCACCCCGCCTGATGAAAGCCTTGCAACCTTCTGCGGGCCAAACAGTCCGAAATGCATTGCAAAGGCAAATCGCATCATTGCCAAATTCAATCACGGCCCAGATGCAACGAAAAACATCGCTTTCATTTTCCCGGAAGCGGCCCAGAATGCAACGAAAAACATCGCGTCATTTTCCGGGAAGAGGCCCAGGTGCAACGAGAAAACATCGCGTCAGTTTCCGGTAAGACGGCCCAGATGCAGTGAGCGCAATGCGAGTCATTTTCGCGACAAAAATAGTTTTTGACTGGCCCAGATTCACCACAAAAGCATTTTTCCTCCGCCCGGTACCACGTTTTTGTTTTGCTCTCAATTGCCTCTCGGGCCGTGGTTTAGGGTTTAATGTCCCTATCTCTTTTGGAGCATGTTATTCTATGTGTAAAATATATCTCTCATTCTTCCACTGGCCAGACTTCATTTGCGACAAATTAGACCTTTCATATTTTCTGAAAATGTGCCATTTCCGCTTTAAATTTCACTGAGCTAATGAGAACATTTAACTTTTCTTTTGATGCAAAATATCAATTTTATGGAGTAAAGAAGAAGAAGAGTTTCAATAGCTTCCACAATGCATTGTCTTCTGGAGGTTTTTTTTGTACAGGTATGATGTGGATCGTTAGTGGTGAAACAAGGCTAATTGACATTACTGTCACAACTTGCATTTTAAGAGCGTTTCATCTCTAACGATCCACTGGCAACCTTTACACAAAACTTCCATTGAAGCAAGGCTTGGTGGGAGCTACTGTTATCTCTCTTGGATAAGTGTGTCTGTGTGGCAAGGGGCTAATCCGTATTTGAAAGACGTCAAAATTACCGGGGGCTGAAGGCTGAAACTTGTTCAAAATTGGGCTTATTTTGCAAGATTTTGCAGAATTACTGGGAGGCGAGCGCCCCCCTTTCCCCCTCCCCTAATCTGCGCCTGGTGTTTTTGTTGTGTGGGTGTATGGTGTGAGGGGGTGTGTGTGTTGTGTGTTGTGTGTGTGTGGGTGGGGTATCAATCAGGTCATTCACCTTAAGCTCAGCAACAATACCATATCATTATAGGCCATCAATGTCTTTCAAATTTCCTGGGTTATTGTTCTCCTTGAGGGAATATAGTATTGGTTTGATAAGTCAAAACAAAGCATTGTGGTTGTCTGCGACTGACTACTGACTCACTTTAAGAATGGCAGAATATCCTTACGAATTTCAATCATGTGTTTGTTTGAAGAAAGTTATCGCAATTGGCACGGTATTTTATTAGTTAAAAGAGTATCCTCATTTTGACAATTTCACTCTCTACACTGTGTTTTATACCTTCTATAAACCTACTGTCCTGTTAACCTTAATGAAACATAAGTTTCCAATGGTCAGGAAGTCCATGACTCTTGGATCATTGGTGTCTTTCAACTTGACAAATTGAATGTGGGATGCTCCAATCATCCCACCATTGGCTAATGTCCTAATTTGACCCCATTTGAAAGGATTTTAAGCTGGCACTGTCTCAATTTTTTGGTCGATTTTCATTAAAAAAAGTTTCAAAATGCTCAGGATGATGATTGCTTTAAACGAGTAGGCCGTTGCGGTGTTGAAAAACACGACCACGACATAAAACCGAAAAAAAACAACCGAATAAAACCGACTACACTACTTAAATTTTTAGGGCTGACATTTACGAAACCCCCAACAATTCCATAGAACTCCACAATACAACACGGGTGAACTCAACGTAACGCACCGTGATCACCCCGTGTAAGTAAGGAAAAACAAACGGTGTTACATGACAAGTTCAAGTTTTAAAACTAACAAAATATTGACGACATACAGTCAATTCATAATTAACTTTGCATTTTTCTTTTGTTTATGTACATGTAATATAATTCCGATAAAAGATGATCCCATGCCGTATTAGAGTACTTTTAATGGCGATTTCTCTTTTCTTTTCGGCCATCGCATGGCTTTCCATCCATGCCACGCTACCATAATTATCAACCGAAGGACGCGCGATTCCTTTTCGGTGCATCGGAACTCAATGAGTGCCAGGGCCGGCCAGACAAAAAGACCGCGGCCGGCCTGCAGGAGCACCAGTACGATTAAGGTGGCTGTGAAGTCAGGACTTAGTCAAATGGCCAGTTTTTAGTTTTTTTCATTTTTAAACGGCATCACATTTCTTTCCATAATATTTAACAATCTTCTAATATAAATTTATTTTTTCCTCATATTTTGTTCATTTTACTTTTAACTATGTTACGCATTTTTGACCAAGAACAATCACATGGGCTGAACTGCAAAAGGGCGGTATTTTCGCGTATTACGCAATACTCACCTGTGCTATTCGGCGCGCGCGATGTAGAGTCGCATTCAGAAACGCCTTTGATGCAGTCGATTCGTATAAACGCACACCCCTGGTAACTTGTATGCCATATAAATGGTTGCCCCACGTGAGATGCTTTTTGCCAAAACAGAACGGGATTTAAATTTCACGATTTGAGCCTCGAATTGTTGATTTGATCATAATATCCGAAATGAAGCAATTTGACCTGGTGCAGAACAGTGTGAAGACAAGAAGAGATGAAACGCTGTGGTTTGGAGTAGGCTATATTTTGTAGCGCAAATGGACAATATTTGGACCAACTGGCGATTTTTCTCTGTGTTCACTTTCGGCGATAATTCTTGATTGTGCGGTTCCCAGTACCGAAATCCATATCATCCACAGGTAAGAAATTAATGCAAATCGTATAAGCATATCAAAATCTAGGGTCGGTATTTTTTTAAGTTTTTCATTTTTGTTAAATCGTGATTTAATGTCACCTTTGAACAATCTTGGCATTTTTCCAATTGCAACACCGTTCTTTGGCTTTTTTTTTGGCATAATTTGATAAATCGTGCAGAATTTGAAAAAAGGGGAATACCAACCCTAGAACTATGACTCTGAAGACAAATACGAACCGGCCCATTTTATAAACATTCTATATTTTTTTTATAGGGAACCAAAAAAAATGAGTGAAAATCTCCATTTTTTATGATTCTCAAAAAAATACGTATTTTGGGGGAAAACTATTTCATATTTGGATTCCTTGAAGTCATTCCTTCTCCAATATGTAATACTTTTATATATGTTGAACAACAATTAAGAAGATACGGCCAAAACAGTTCCTTTGAATTCCTGACTTCACAGCCCCCTTAGTAATGCCAATTAACACAAGTCGGAAATTTTTGATATTTTGATTAACGTTTAAATGTTGTTGAAAAATTCTTCGTTTGTGATTATGGTTTGGTTGGGACTTTCCTTTTCTGTCTTTCTTTATACAGAAAAAGGGAAAAGGATTTCACTATCTATCTTTTATTTTGCTTCTTCCAGGGAAAGTAATTCTTTCTCGTATTGTGGTCCCCGCCAACTTTTGTTGGGGAAGGGGGGACTATAGGAATGCTCCCCGTCCGTGTGTGTGTGCGTGTGGTGTTCCCTCCGTATCTTTGGCACTAAGCAAGTGTGGGTGTCCATCTTCCCAACGTAGATGTATCTATGAACGCTTTGGGGTGGGATCCAAAGTTGGTCATGTTTCATGGGTCACAGGTCAAATGTGGTCAAAATGGGTAAAATATGGGCAAAATAGGGCTAAATCGCTATAATAACGTTGTCAACACGAGATATTTTGATTGAGCAGTATTGGGTGGTCCATCTTCTCACCATAGATGTCACTCAAGTATGCTGTCGGATGAGTTCGGAGGAGGGGCATGTGGCATTGGTCAAGGTCAATTGGGGTCAAAATAGGCAAAAATGGAGTTAAAAATTGCTATAAACCTTATCTGTTGTGTGGTGGATGATGAAACTGTGTGTGGTCACATTCAGTGCCGAAAATTTGAAGGTCATTCAAGGTCATCCGAGTCATCCAATGTCAAAAAATCACTTAACATGTGGTGGAGGATGAAAATTGTAGGTGTGGTCACCTTCCATACCAAAAATTTTGAAGTCATTTCAAGTCATCCGGGTCCCTCCAGGTCAAACACTTGTGGTTTGGAGGGTGGTTTGGGTAAAATTTGGTGGGGTGTCTACACTTCTGTTCGCAAAACTTTGAAGGTCAGGTAAGGTCATGAGGGGTTATCCAAGGTCAAATACTAATATTGGTATGAGAGTGGAAAATGGTGAGTGTTGTCATCATTCAGTACCAAAAGTTATGATGGTCATTTGAAGGTCAGGTGGGGTCATTTAAGGTCAAATCACTAATTTGGTAGGAGGATGAAACTTGGTGGGTGTGGTCAACATTCAGTGTTGACACTCTTGGAAGTTCATTTCAAGGGCATGTGGGGGTCATCCGAGGTCAAAAATCACTTAACATGTGGAGGAGGATGGAACTTGGTGGGCCATCACATCTTCCCTGAGATCTAAAATTGTTGCTTCTTGTTTAGCTACGTCAACTGCCTGGGCGGGGGACCTTGTGGTTCGAGAACCGGCCTTTTTCCATTAAAAAAACTAAGAACTTTCTTGACAAAATGGGTCTTCTTTTTCTTTGAATATGAAGAGAACACTAGGCCTAATCGTTTTCCTTTCTGAAGTATAGATCTCTAATATGAAGAGAAGCATAAAACCTAACTGAATGACAATTCCGTCGTTTCCTTTCTTGAAATAGCCCACACTAGACTCGCCTGATTTGAACAAGATTATCAATACTTACAAAACAGAAAGTCAAGGCTAGAATTTCGGCGAAATCTGAGATCGATTCGCGCAAATTGGATTTGTTGCGGGAAACAATGTTGATTCTCGTAAACTTTAGAAATTTAACCAGTATGCGACTTAGATGATTCCCGCCCGCAAAAATTCATTTTTGAGAATCAAGACTGATTGATTCTTCTCGCACTCGACTCTGCTTAGTCTGCAATTCTTCTAAAAATAAATAAAACGACAATAGACTCCTAGTTCCGGATTAGCACAACGTAGTTTATTATCTTTTTCTCTTTGGAATTATTCGGACATCAAACTTGAATGTAGGCCCTAAATCGAAGTTCAGTTCACAGTGTAACTCTTCAACACCTAAAATAAACCTCATCACATGTACATACCAACGTACACATTCGCCTTCGCCAACCGGTCAACCGCCTCTTCCCAACCCAACATCTGCATCAAGTCTCGTCTTCATCCTGTCCATCAACTTCACACACCATTGCTCTCATCATTGCTCTCTCGTCCTCTAACATTCCCATCTCATTTTCGCTCAGACACCACTTCTCACCCCTACATCATCACTGATCTCACACACCTCTTATACAACCATTACCTTTCCATCTTCTCAAAGGATATCTTTTCCCATGCAACAACTCCCCACTCCCTAAACTTCACCACCCACCTCACCTCGCTGTTTCACAGCCACCTCACATCCACCACCCCACTAACCTATCCCTATGTATTTGAACTCCTTCACTGACTCCACCCCAACACACACTTTGTCTCCTGTTCACCATCCCTCCAGCTCCTTCTCACATCTTCTACACCCAAAATCTCTTGTGCAAACTAGGGGTCACTCTTCTCATCTTTTGTGCCATCTCCCATGGATCATTTTCCCCATATTCCTCACACCACACTGAATTGCTTTTCACTCTCTTCCACATACCCCCCTGGGTCTACCTTACTCACTAACCACCTTCCCTCTCCGCCCCACTCACCATGCACTTTTTGGTCTTTCAAGGTTTACCTTCAGACCCTTACTCCGAAAGCTTTCTTCCATTTCCAAAACTTCTTTTCTTCTCCCTCAGTCCTCCAATGTTCACTCATTAAAACCAGTCATCCGCATATACATCTCACCGCAACCTTCTTTTGCACTCTCTGTTCCCACATCCTCACAATTGCAAAAATCAATGTCGAAAGTACAGAACCTTGATGCAACCCACCTTGACCTCAAAACTCCCCCTGACAATCAACTCACTCACTCTCGTTTTGCTCCGTCATACAAACTCAGACTGCTCTACCATCTACTTCTGGTATACCTCTCTTCCGCATTGCCCACTCCATCACGTTCCTAGGTACCCTATCAAATGCCTTCTCCAAGTCTACAAAACACATATACAAGCTTTCTTCCCCTTTAGCTTGGTATCCTCTTGCACCTCCTTAAAATAACACTGCATCCCAAAAAAAAATAGAAAAAAAAAAAAAAATCGTTCCCTTCCCTGGCATAACTCAAATTGCACCTCATCCACTTCCACTATCTTCCGATCCTATTCTCCCAGAACCCTCTCCACAATCTTCATTGCATCATGTAACAACTTCCCACGCCTATATGCAACCACAACTATTGCAATCCACTTTCCCTTTAAAAAATTGGAATTACCACACTCCCTGCACATCCCCCGGCATCACTCCCCCATCCAACACTCTCTGACACAACTCTATCATCACTTCATCCCTATATCTCCCACTCGCACAATCATCTCAGCACTCACCTCTGAGGGTCCAACCGCCTTTCCTCTTTTTTTCCTTTTTTCATTCTCTTAATTGCCTTCACCCCTTTCTCTTTCTTCCCCGCTGACCCTCTTAACTGCCCTTCCACCACATCAGCCTCTACCTTCTGCTCCCACTCATTCTCCTCATTCATGATTCGCTCCCTCTCCATATGCCTCTGTCCAGACTCTGCCTCTATCCTTCTCACTGAAATTCAACTTTCTATCACTCCTCTCTCCATCTTCCCTTCCCTCCCTTCACATCTCTGCCATCCTTTGTTCATTGTCCTCACTCTCTTATATACCTTGTTTATACTGTGTATAACAAATTTCCAGATCAGAAATTTAATAACACAGTTGTGCTTTTCTATATGAAGGTATTCGATTTGAGCTTCACTATTTCACATCAGTGATTAGTATATGACAAGCACTATATAATATGCCAAAAACACAATTTGTTTGAAAATTGAGGGCTCCCATCCTCTGAAATCTTTGAGTGGCCTTAAATTGTGGGGGAAATGACTGACTGCTCACAAAAGATATTTACTATCCCAATAGCACACACTACACCACACGTAACACACAAAAAGCAATTTCAACAAAAATCACATGGATGTTTTTCATTGCATGTGTGGGGCAAGGGTGGTACTATGTTCTAAAGGTGTTCACTATAATATGAATATGACCTGTGATTAAGTACATTGAGATAAACTACTCACTCTGGCGACCAAGGTCCTAATACAAGCCCTAGATTAAATATAAATACAGTAAGCTCTACTGTTTGGGAACAACTTGAGCATTCCCATATGAATATGAGTAGAATATAAGTGGCAAAGAATGGGGTTATGTTCCCGCTTAAACTTGAACAAGGTATAGTCTCCTTTACTCTTCCCACTTCACCATCACCTGTATCTCGGCGTGAAAAAATGGACCCTGTCCCCGTTGAATGTCAATATGTACACATCTTCACTATTCATTCTCAGAGGTAGAGGGATTCAACTTAGGGCATAATTGTGTTATACCATTCACAACTTCTCTGCATTTGCTTTAATTTTCGGATGAATCATGCTGTATCACACAGTCACCGATGATAAGGTAGATGGGGACATGACAAAGAATTACTGGAATTGTGACAGTTGTCTTAAAGGTGCTTGTTTTCCGATTTAGGTCTGTTGTATTCTCACTTGATATGAGAGCCTAGCACTTGCAATCTCCCATCAAGTACCGTGGGAAACATTTTTTGCGTTTTCATGGAAGAAGTGATAATTGCATATCGCAACGCCCTATCAATACTGTGCTATATGAGGGTTAACCATTAAAACTACAGTTTTGTTGTTTATATCATTGGGCATGAAATGGATTTCAAGCTCAATTTCGGACAACAATGAAGAAAATACGGCCCATTACTCTGACAATCAAAATTTGTACTACTCCGGGTATTCGGGGGTCCTCAAAGATGATCGGAACACACACCCTTTAAAAATCAAATAAAATAAAATTAAAAAAAATAAGATCCATTACATTTTAATATATTTTTCAATGAAAAACTTTATCATTCTTGAGGGAAAATAATGATGGCACCGTATTAGTGCAAAAGTATACGTTAAAAAATGACCCCATACTTCACCCCGTGTCCCCCTTTCCTTTCTCAACAGTAGGTTCTGCTAAGCAGGTACCGATCTGGTTTGTGGTCCCGTAATAATGTGTTTAACTAACAACCGTTTTGTTGCAAGTTAAGAAGAACAGACTGAGAATGACCAGACATGATGCATCATTTTACCATGTTCACTATTTCCCCCGTGGCAATATTTGCCTTGTGATCGGGGCCAATTTGTTACGTAGACTATCGTGGCTTGCTTAAAGACAGTAAATACGATTCAAATCGTCGCCACTTAATCCCCTGTTGGGTAAAAATTGTCATATCTGTCATGTATCAGATCTCAGGAATTCCAGGGACTTACAATGCAGCATCAAGTAGAGGAGCAAGGTAAAGCAGAACACTGGGGCTTAAGATTGTCTTGATTCTGTGGCTTAGTTCAGTTTTATTCCGTAAAGATGCCCCCGGTTTTTGTGTCGCCTGCCCTAAGGCAGGAAGACACATAGGGATCATCACTTTGTCCACTGTTGTGTTGTGTCTGTTGTTGATGTCTGTTGTTGAGTGTCTGTTGTGAAAAAGGGTTACATTTTCATGTTATATCCCATACTTACTTTGATGGATTTAAACTACACTTTGGGTCACAGGTTGCCACATGGCATCCCCCCTTGTTGATGTTTGGGGTCAAAGGTCACATACCAAGGTCAAAGGTCCAGTGAGGTCAATGCTTAAAATAGGGCTGAAAATGTAAAATTGACCTCATTATGAAAGTTAAGTTTCAATTGTACCAACTTGAATCATAGGTGCAACATGATCCCTCCATTGTTTATGAGGTGTCAAAGGTCACATACCAAGGTCAAAGGTCATGTGAGGTCAAGTTGTCAAATAGGCTGAAAATGTGTAAAATTGACCTATAATGAAAATTTTGAAGTTCAATTGGAACCAAACTTGAATCATAGGTGCACATGGGATCACTCACTTGTGATGATGGTCAAAGGTTCCACCATACCAAGGTCAAAGGCCATGTAGAGGTAAAGTGTAAAATGGCTGTGAAAAAATGTAAAATTGACCTATTAAGTTCAATTGGAACAAAAAACTTGCAATCATAGTTGCAAAATGGGATCCCTCATTTGTTGATGAGGTCAAAGGTCCACATATCAAGGTCAAAGCGTCATGTTAGGCCTATCATTCAAGAACCGCACACGGCAGGCGACACAAGCTGTCCGAGGACCGTGTCTTTTTTAACTTTGTCCATGGGGGTGAGTATATTTAAGATTGTCCCTCAAAGTTAAATCCCTCACTTGACTATGGTCCGGGGACAGAATAAACGACCAATTGTGCATCGGACGTAATTTGACGGTGCAGAAACAAATGTCGGCTGTGAAGAATAATCTTGAACATTTAAAAGCTATTGAAAAAGAAGTTTACTTACATGAATTATTGTGTCCGTGCGTCAAAAGCCCAACTAAAATTGGGCATGTTTGACATTGTTAAATCATATTTTGTGTGTTCGAATCATGCCCTCCATACTACACATTCAAACCAATCGTAGTCCGCGCCACGCTGATTTGACAAACCTTGACTAAGACGCGATTGGTCGGCTTATTCTGGCCCTGACTATAATTTCAGAAATTTCCAGAATACTACTTTATACTAAATAAATATAAAACATCTAGGCAAACCATTCCAGCCTGAATTTTGTAGTTGCTCCAATGTGACATTAAAATTTTCACAAATGTACCAAAGAAGTAATTCTTAAACTCATCCTTTCAGGTGTTGTAATGCTTTTAATTTAATTCAGGTTTTCGAAATATGTTAGGACACCTATAGGCCTATGATGTATACAAATATTACTGACTTAGATTTATGATGGTAAATATGATCACAATGAAAGATGATTGTTCCATTTCACGATCCGCAGCGAGGGAAATGGAACAATCAATCTTTCACCGAGTGATCCTATTTTTACCATCACACGAATCCAAGGCAGTTAAATATTTGTTTTATATAACTCATACAATAGATTCTGGTCATTTATTAATTTATATAGCATATCAGGCCTAGGCCTGATCTACAGGGCCTTGAGTATGAAAAGAATGACAAGTTCATGATTTTTTCAAAGAAGCAACAAGCGTACTGCCTTCTTGTAGACATATTTACGGAGGGTGAAATTTCAGCATTCAAGTAGATTTCAAGGTTCAAAGAATCAAATGTTCCAGAATCCAGTTTAATTCCAAAATCCGATTAGAAAATTTCAACATGTACGCAACATCACATGCTTTTCTCCACATGTCCAAAAGTAATAAGTTCAAAAGCAAGCTCAAATAAGTCGGGCTGCTCCCCGTGGCTACAGATATCTTGAGAGCGTATTTTATTTGACGCCTTGTGTTTTTTTAATCGGCTCGTCAATTAAATCCACTAGATCTGATTATTTACTAGCGCAAATGAGGAGTGCTTTAGTTGCTTCAGTGGATGCCATGTTATCGTCTGCAAGGAAACTTTTTCATCATCGTAGTCACTGGTTCGATGGCACAGTTCCATACATTGCTATGGAGTTTTACAGTCGTAGCGAACGGGTGATGAAAGTACGAAATTACGTGCTAACAACCTCTTAAGCATGACTCGTTTGTCGCTATCATACTGTACACGCACGGCATGTTTAACACAATCGTGCGGGTGGAAATAGAGTGCATGTGATAGTAAAACTATCAACGCGTAATAGTTAATTTTGTAGACCATTGAGATGATAGTAACTCTATTGAATAGTCACGTGGCACAAATAAACCAATTAAATGAATTAGAATCTATGTAGGAGGTATAAAATGAGAACTATCTCTGTTGCACCTTTATATCTTAATTTGTAGTGTATGTCTATTGCTCTCTTACTAATTGAGAAATGTTAATTATGCAGTCTAAGATGGGTTTTTTTTTTCATTTCTCCCATTGGATAGCACTGATTGTGAATTAGAATCACAGCCTGTTGTAATGTCTCATATATTATGACAAACAATAAAACAAATATATCAATGGCGACACACTTTGAGAACTAAGTGGATTATTGGTACTACTGAGTTTCCTCCTAGTGATATTACGAAATTTAATGCGGGCAAAATATGATTTTTCTTTAAAATCTAGTTTAACATGTCATAGATGGAGAATGGGCATATATGGAGGGCGCTTTTTTTATAACATACAAATCATACAGATTCCGACAATGGATTTAGGATTTTGCAGATGGTAAGAGCTCATTGCATGCCCCTAGCTATAACAGTTGTGTGGTGAAAATTGGTCGCCACTGCTTAAATTGATCTTATAAATAAAACGAGGACAATTTGCATGGGTGGGGTCAACAACTGTGGAACTAGACCTTTCAAAAAAAAAGTTTACCGAATTGATGAACCTATAAGATCTATCGGGTCATCGGACGCAAATGTTGGGTGCAGCACTTAGGCGTATTTCGCCTGTGCGTAATGCGTGTACTATATTGGCTCGAAAAAATGGGGAATTTGTGAAGTTCCTTCCCGGGAAATGTACATGCTTCGCAGGAAATCTGAGCTGATTGAAACTTTTGGTAATGAAACTGACTTAAGCCTCTCGGGAAATTTTACAAAATCACAACCTTGTTGCCGGGAAATAAACATTTTTTCAAGGTGTGCTGGCAAGCGCTTGTGAATGTATGCGAGCGTATGAGGATGCTTGTGTACATTATATTTTGCTCCAAATTTTTCTGATGTTTATTTGAAAAGGTCTATGATTGTATGACAGTTTATTATTAGAGAAGATACTACACTGTTGACGGCTATTCCCGGCAGATATCCATACTGGCAGTGGCATACCGAGGCAGGGGCAAAATTCCCAAGTCGTTTCACCAGAGGGGGAAAATTCGTAAGTCGTCCGGGTGATTTGCTGCAATTAAATCTGAACTTGACGAAATGCACGCGTAGTGCGGGAAAATCGCTGAATTTACATTAATATTGCCCAAATTAAGGCCGAAATTGGTCAAAATTTCTCTAAAAAGAGGGATAAAATGCATATTTTTGGTCCATATCGTCCCGCTTTTTCGAGCCAGAGGGGGCAACTTGGCCCCCACCCCCCGGTCGGTACGCCACTGCATACTGGGAATTACAAAATCTAAGGGGAAAAAATCAACACTGCTGAAATTGTTTTGTAAAAAGGAATACTGTTTCCTGATGATGGATGTTGGTAATCAAATAATGTGAGGGCACATGTGGTCCAGTGGATATGATGGCCGACTCATGATCTGAAGGTTGTGGGTTCGAGCCCCACTGCGGCTAATGTGTTGTGCACTTGGGCAAGGTACTTTACCTCGCTTGCCTCGTTGATCCAAGCGATATTCGGGTAGCTGTTAGGGCAAATATTACAATCTAAGTGCTGATAGGATTGTGCGCTTGGCCGCACAGCTGTTTGACCCCATGCAAACCGTCTCTTTTATTTTTAGAGCAAGTTTAACCAGTGGCGACACAATTTTGACAACTTATATAAGTAGGGACATGCAAGAGCTATTATCTCTGCAAAAATCGGAAAAATCCATTGCGGGAATCTTGCCATATAGGCCTACAAAGGTCAGGATTTGTATGTTATAGCGCCCTCTATATGTCAATTCACCATAGATAGACGTGGTAAACTAGATTTCTAAGAAAAATCATATTTGCCCGCAATGAAATTTCGTAAAATTTACACAGAATGAAGTCAGTGGTATAAATAATCCAAATTAGTTGTCAAAAGTGTGTCGCCGTTGATAATTTTTGTTTTATTCTGGTTTTATCATAATAAATGAGACTTTCAAACAGCTGTGGCCGACTGCCGACCTAGGTAAAGCGAAATGATTGTGACGTTTTCCTAATGGCAGCGTAATAATAATAGGCAACAATAGGCAACAGCGTTGTGATCTTGATGAAATGGCACTTTATAAAAGCCTGTGCATTATTATTATTATAAATAATTAATTCTATGATTCCCCAATCACATAATTTTTTTTATGTGCAGCCCATGTTAAATTGTGCATAGTAAACGTGGTGTGTTGAGTTGATAAAGTTGCCCACCTCTGAGAAGCCCTAACACTGGCCCAAACAAATCACTATAAACCCTAGCCTTTAATCTTTACAACATTAGAAATGAGGTGATATTTCATTCGTCATACATATGAAATTATTTTACTCAATTGTAATATTTCTCTTCATGACATATAAAGGCTAAGTGGACCCACGGGAGAAATAGTATTGCATTACAGATAGTAACCAGGCTCTGGATAATAACAATTGTGTATTCCTGTTTGACTAGAGTTGCATCAATTGAAACTTGGAACTTAGAAGGGAGATTGGCAAGGACGGTGTCGTATGTCAATCCCTGGATACCCATCGTTATGCAATATAAAATGACAGGCCTCCATCAGTGCTAAGGCCTGCAGTTAGTAGTTGTCTAAAGTTACCACTCGTAATGTAAGTCCAGTTTATGCTAGGCACTGTGACCTACAATATATGCTCATCCACCAGAGACACAGTTCAGTGGGTGTATCATATTTCCATTAATATTAACTGATGTTGTGTGTTGTGGGTATCATATTTCATCTCCTCAAAAACCAGGGGGTGTTTTTTTAAAATACACTGGTGAATGGAAGGTACTGAACTGTGCCATGGGGATTGAGACTATTGGCTTACATGAGTTGCAATATGCTCATCACCAAGGACACAGTCCAGTGAGTTGTTTATGTACCTGTATTAACACAAACTGACTTGTGTGTTCTGGGTATCATATATCATACGCAAAAACCAGGGGGTGTATTTTCTCAATATACTGGTGAATGGAAGGTACTGAACTGTGCCATGGGATTGAGACTATCTTGGCTCAGCTCTCACCTTTTGGTGTTTGGCTACCACTGACATCTTGAGATGAAGTGGAAGGTCAGATATCAAATCAAAGGTGGGTTTTAGTCATTCCCCGAATGCATTGCAACAGTATAAGTGGAAAGTGCATCAGGGGTGGTGCTAGGGTAAAATCTTAGTTGTGCAGAAAATTGCACAATAAACTCGTATATAGGTAAACACCCTAATTTTAATGTAATTTATTGCTTAAAATCAATGCTTTTTCTGAATTTTGAAACTCTTAGCTTCCCCCCCAAAGTGATAGATAAACAACAACCTTATACAAATAGTATCCATTTGAATAGATTTGGTCTCAGATTTCATCCATTTTAAGTCTCACATAAGGTCACCTTTTGGACCCTTGTAATGTCAGTGGTTTCTCAGACTCTTGTACAGGTTAACCACCAGGGATAATTGTAATCACAATTTTAAGTGGAAGAAATATCCTTTTTCCCTTGAACAAGTACTATTTGTTCTCAGTGTCAGGCATTGTAGGGAATACATGTGAAAAGGTTTCTTAACCCCATTGCATCATGGTCTCAGTTTAACAAGTCCTGGTCATCACTGCACTGGGACTGGCTGTATGGCATTTAATGAGTAACTTGATGTCATGTCATCTCATCCAGTTACAGTATGTGGTGTTATCAAGATACAAAATGTTTATGATTTGACTCCCCCATTTCTGTTTTGCTAAATATAGCATTTTTCATTTCAATAACCATTCAAAATGCAGCATCCACATATTTAAGGGGACATTTCTTGTTCCACAATCTTCCCCTCGACTTACCTTAAAAAAGTTGAGATTTTTATATGATCTGGATTGTTAAAGTGACAGGAGGAGATTTTTTGAGGATACAAATTCCTCTCAAATTTGCACTTGATCGGATGCAGACCACCTACCGAGAATGTTCCGAAGGTTTATTGGACAAACAAGCACGAAAGAAAACCGCAAACCTTGTTTTGAACTTGCCTGACTATCGTAAGTGTCCCCATAGAACACCGTGCTTTGAGTTTCTGTCGTGCAGACAGAAAGTTACTAAATCATCATCTTATTCCATAAAGACGGCGTATTCGGCTTATTCACTTTCACTTCCGGTGTGGTCTAATACATTGGAAAGCTTTCCCAATTGCAAAAAATCAGGTTCAAAAATTGGGGCGCTTCTTTCTAGAAATCGCCTCATGTCTCTTTAACATTTAATCTGTGACCTAAAATCTTATGTGCAAATTCGGTTGTATCTGTAAGAATTCACATTTTTTATTTTTTTGTCGGTAAAAAACGGACAGAAATTACAGCTCTGTTCTCTCATGAAATGGGGCAGAAATTACGCTTAGTGCTATATGGGGTGTGGGAACAAACATTTTGTGCATAACACTAAACTGCAAGGTCAGAACCAACATCAATTGAGGAATAAGCTTTTTCTCAATACTAGATCAGTGAAACACGGATAAAACAGGTGTTGAAGCAATAAATGCACCTTTAAAAAATCTCAACCTAAGACCATTTCAGGAGTCACTGACCAAAGACTTTTGGCATAAAATAGTATTTAAGTGGCACTAGCTGCCATTTGTCATAAATTCCAATCTTGAAATTGGATCCTTCAGGCGACACAGTGGTCTCTTGAAATGGTTCTTCATTGCACAAGAACCTATTTCAAGAGCATTATCTCAAGAAAGATATCCTATACACTGTCAGCACACAGATGATCGCTTGGCAGCTATGGCTCTTTTGATCATCTTTGCACTCACAGGCAATGAATTCATACTTTGGTTTGCCAAAATATGATTTGGCTTTTGTCAGTATGAAGACAACATATCCGATTACATCACTGTGCCACTGGGAACTCTGACAAACCCACCAGGAAACCAGTTTAAGCAACAAATAATACAATGTGATGTCATAAAAATTAGGCAACAAAGAATGGTTAAATATTTTTCATTGTAGTCATATTTTTTTCATGATAATTTACTATATACAAAGCCCCTACCCAGGATTTTACTTTTGGGGTGGGTGTGGGACTTGAAAAAAGTGGACATGTGGGGGAATGTCTGCACTTGCAAAGATTTTTAGGTAAAGTGACCAGACCAAAAAATGGTGCTTTTTGTCTTTTTTTACACCTAATCAAAAAGTGGACTATTGTGGATAAATTTTCTCATAATTTGGTCCCCTTAACACATATATAGAAAACAAGTTGACCCTTTGGGAAATTTTGCACCCCACATATCTATATATTATTATATTATTATACCGGTGGTCCTTCTATCTGTGTGTTCTGACCGCGTCTATTTCCTCGGAAACCAAGGGTCGCACATTCCTGAAATTTGGTGGGGGCGGGTGGCCCTTGTACCGAACTAAGACCGATTTTGTAGTTGGTTAGTGGTCAAAGTCACGGGGTTCATTCGAGGTCAAAGAGGGTCAATGGACCGCGCCTATTGCCCGGAGACCGAGGGTCGCACGATTCTGAAAACTTGGTGGGGTGGTTCCCCTTGGAACCTTCCGAAGACCGGGTTTGTATTGGTTGTGGTTCAAGGGTCATCGGAGGTCATTCGAGGTCAAGAGGTCAAATGGTGTAACGTTGGGTGGTATGGACCTTAAACTTGGAGGGTGGGGGGTCGTTTTAATGCCGAAAATTTGAACGGTCCAGACAAGGTCATCAGGGGGTCATTCAAGGTCAAATGAGGTTCACCGTTGGTTTCTCCCCCCGTTCTCGGAGACCGAGGGTCGCCCATTACTGAAATTTGGTGTGTGGGTGCTTCTTGACAGCCGAAGACCGAGTTGTAGTGGTAGTGGATTAAAGTCTCAGGGTCATTCAAGGTCAAATTGGGGTAAAACGTGGGTAGGACATCAACTTGGAGAGGGGGTCTATTTTTTGATTCCAAAAATTTTTAAAGTGTTCCATGGACATGTCATTAGGTTTCTTAAATGTCAAAGAAGGTCAAAAGGGGTAAACTTTGTGTATCCAGCGAAGCTTGGTGGGCGGGGTCGTGTGTTGATTGATGAAGCCGAAAATTTTAAGGTCACGACAAGGTCAACAGTGGTCATTCAAGGTCAAAGAGGTAAACGTTGGTTTATTGACATGAAACTTGGAGGTGGGCGATGTTTGATGCCGAAAATTTTAAGAAGGTCACAACAAGGTCATTAGGGGTCATTCCAAGGTCAAGGAGGTCATATGGAAGTAAATGTTAGTGTAATGGACATGCAACGTGGAGGGTGGGGTTGGTTTTTTGATGCAGCAATCTTAAAAGGTCACACAAGGTCATCAGGGTCATTCAAGGCCAACGAGGGTCAAATTTGGGTAAACTTTGGTGTATGCAGATGAAACTTGGTGGGTGATGATGCCAAAAATTGTAAAATTCATGACGAGGGCATCAGAGGTCATTCCATGTCAAAGGCACTGCGAAACCTGGGGTCATCATGCAGGTGATCGCGAAACCCACTTGATCGCGAACCCGGGGACTGCCTAGTTTATATTAAATACGTTGTTATGTCTGAATCACAGTGCTTAAAATATTGTGGTATGGTTTTCTTCTATTTCGTGGCAAGTGGAAACTGACATGAAAAGATTTCTTTGCCCTATTTTTTAGGAGAAGTTCTTCCATTTTGTGACAAGGAGCTCTCAAAGGTCAACACATTCTTTTCAGGTAATATGGTGAGGGAGAGAGAAACAGAAAAATTGGGCACATTTTTCATTCATAACATCCATCTAAACCTTTCTAGAATTGCACAGGGTAAATGAAAAATAGTAGCATTCTGTAGACACCAAATATTTACCACTTCCTTTAAGTCTGGGTTCTGGGGACGAGGGTCTTTACGATCAGACCAGGCCCCTTTAACTATTTGATGATCATCATTGAATATAGAACATTGTATGTTGCAATTGGACAATGTACCTTAAGAAATACCAATTTGTTTTTTCTCGTGCACAGAAGAGTTGCAGAAGCATTCGCAACTTTGCCCAACTTCAAGATGAGATCCGTCATTTGGACTCCAAGACGGTGCATACAGTGGCAGAACATCTTGCATCGAGACGTCGAAGCTTGGTGGTTGTGCCAACAAAGTGGATATTCCGAACAAGAATATCACACAACAAGCGACAGAAACGCCGATGTTTGTTTGGCCTTTTAGTGATATTTTATACCTACACCGATAATTGCTACAGAACTATCAGGTACGGGTATATATATCTCTACAACAGCCAATTCCACTCAAGCAGGGTGGCAGGACACCAAAGTTAATGCACTACAGTTGGGGAAGGTTTATTTTGGGGTGCCCGTAGAAACATATAGGAAATATCCCTAAAAGTTGGTTTTTTTTGGGGTGACCATTTTCTTATAACAGATATCGCCCCGTGCTGAAAATTGGCACAGAGAAAGATGAAGTAATTAAGGGAGGATTTATCTTGCAGCTCACCCATGGTGGAGCACCACTAATTTTTTAGTAAAAAACCCTGATATTGTGAATTTCGCGCTTTTTCCAAAAATCCCTCTAACAGACAAAGTCAATCAAATTTCGCCGTTGCCTACCTCCTTCTACTTCAGTTTACAACACATCGCACACATTCACAAAGTACGAGCACTACGTACGTTGTATTTCAGCTGTACAGAGACTAATTTCCCAATTTGACGACACGTTTATTTTGTGGATCAGAGTTCATCACTTGTTACGGAGTACGTGGGCATGGAATGTAGACTGAGAATTCGTTTCAAAGGTTCACCCCCTTGCCCTGCATGTTAAATCTACATCAAGAAAAACTTGCAAGAATTCGCGATCCTTGGAAAATGTTAGTAAATATAGCTGACCGCTATGGCGATTGTGTGTGTGTTGGTGTGTGGAAGCATTGACTGAGGCTGCCTAGCCTAGTCTCTAGTACAGGGAACCTTTACGTCGCGTCGTTTTTTGACATTGAATTTTTGGCATGAATGAGGGTGATCGTAAATGTGAAATGCAAAGATTGATGACTCGTCTGACATGCCCGAAATTTCAGGCTAGCCGCTACGACGATATCCCATGTTTATTTGCGTTGTAGGAGAACATTTTATTAGTATTAATTTCATATGTGACGAAATTTCCATTTCGCCACACATACGCAATCATTGTAATTGAGTTGCAATGCGTGGCAGGGCGCGCGCGTGTGTGTTGTGTACCCCAGTCAGTGACAATGTAGTCTGCCTTAGCCATGCATGATAAATACGTTCATCTGACATGTCAATGCTCTCTGTTTGTAATTATGTGTCTAATACGTTCGCCTCTGGCCCCTGGCAGATTTTGGTGGGATTTGGCAGTAATGTTTTTTAAAAACTTTTTTAAAATCTTAGTATTTAATAACCTTTTGTGCATTTTTTCCCCCCACACCCCCCCCCCACAGACTGTATGCTTTGGAGCCTTCACGGGGCTGCCAAGTATCAAAACCATTCACCGTACCTGGCACTTGGTGTACAACGCATGCTCAAAAAGCTCAGGATAGATGTGTTGGTGTTGCCCAATCGTCCGCAGCCGTTACTCAATCGAAATCGTCCCACCCCCCCTGTACTCAAGGTGTACCCATAGCTAGGCTACTCCATGTGTACTCTAAATAGTCCCTCAGCTTACATCGATTAATCACCTGTCTTGTTGCAAAATTCTGACAGGATCTATCTATTCCGAATTTTCTGTAGATAATTCAAAAATCTATTTCTTACTGGCCAACTCGCTGGACATGGTGTGAAAAAATGCACTTTTTTTACCAAAAACGTCCATTTTTTACACGAAAAACATCAATTGTATTTAAGCATAAAAGTGGTAATGGATAAGCTATTGGAGTATTTTTGGTTCAGATGAAAGGCAATTAAAATTGATGATGATCAAAGTAAAATTTAACTGTACATGAATTAACAAATAAGTAAAATAATTATTTTATTTATATATTTAAAAATTTCCAAGTTTTTTAAAAAAAAAAAAAAAACTTTTTCATTTTTTCAATGTCGTGGAATTGACTTTACATTGATGGAAACTTAATTTTTTGCATAGTTATTTTAAGAAAGGACTATTCTTTCCAATATAAAAAGCCCTTTGTTTCAATGGAAAAAGTGCAATTAAAGTGTAAATGCACTTTTTTTACCAAAAAACCTTAATGGTTACAAAAAAATCTGAAATTGTATTTGGCCCATAGAGACGCAATTTGACAAGCCCTTGATGTATTTTTTGGGGTGTCAAATGAAAGGTGATTGATTATTGATGATGATTCAACCTGTCTTGAGTGCACATGGATCCTGAATATATAGGTAAAAGGGCTAAATTTGGTGAAACTTCTGTTTGTTTTCTAATTTTAGGGATTCTTTCTCGTTTTTTCAAATGTCTGGAATTTATGTTATTGACTGAAACCTAAATTTGTACGAGGAAAATATTTTTATGAATATAAAAAAGCAACTTTTCTCATGGAAAGAAGTTAATTAAAGTGGGAATGCATTTTTTACCAAAAAACGTTAATTTTACACAAAAAATCTCAAAATGTTTATTTTGCCCTCAGACATATATGTAAGAAGATGCCTTTCAACATGCTATTGATGTATTTTTGGTGTCAAATGAAATGATCTTATTTATTCTGGATGATGACCAACCTCTAATTGAGTGCACGTGCATCACGAAATACCCTGTTGAAAAAAAAAATAATTTTTTGGGCATTTTTATTTGATTGTTTCATTTTTCAATGTGGTTTGATTGTGGGATATTATTGATTTAAAATTTTAGTTTGCAATTGTTATTGTAAGAAGAATATTCTGACGATATAAAAGCCTTGTTTTTTTTGTTTTAATGAAAGGGAATTTACGGTTGGAAATGAATTTATACCAACAACCTTTATTTTTTACCAACACAAAGTCCTCAAAACGGGTATTTTTGCCATAAGACTTATTTGGACAGCATTGAGTGTTTTGGTGCAAATGGACGGTAATTTTGAGATAATATAACTGTACTATTTTGATTTTCATGTGAATCACGAAATTATATTAAACAAACTGGCCTAAATATTTGCTGAAAATCCCATTCTATAATTTTTTATGGATTTTTCTTGTGAAATTGATATTATTGATGGGATGATCAAATGCTAATTTAGTGCACATGAACCATAAACATAGGTAAGAGGTTAAATTGAGGAAGAAATCCTATTTTTAAAATCATTTATTGACCTTCTTTGTTTTTCTTTTGCTGGGGATTATATATTATTGATGAAAGATTCATTTTGTCATTTAAGATCTAAATTGCTGGGTTGTACGAGTGAAAAAAAAATCTTTGGTGTGAAATTAATGCATCGATAGGGGAATACTGTTTAAATGGAATATCCAACCATGGATCGTTTTAGACATTATTTAATGTATCTAAGCTTGATCATCATAGTAAATATGGAAATATACAAATAAATACCATAATTTTATTATTTTTTTTTTTTTTTTTTTTTAATTTTTCTTTTTTTATCCAAACACAGTAGTTCCCAAATCTGCCTCTAGTCAGAGACGAGTACCACGTCTGGCTGCTTCCATTGATTCAGATTGTCCTGTGGTGCTGTTTCCAGGTCACATTTACCCATTTTTGCAGGGAATCCTTAGATCGGGCCCACCCCCCTATTCTTATTCCGGTTCTCAAACTATTGAGACAAGTCCCATTTAGCCCGAGGATTCATCTCCAGGTAGAGGACAATAGATGTTACTTGGCTTTTTTCACAAGGCGACTGACTCTCCTTATGAAACAGAGACTGTCTCAGGGCCAACTCTCCCTGGATTTAAGGCAGTTGTCAGCCCCAATTCTTTTAACGGAAAGGGACAGTCAATAAGAAATCCTTGACAGCTACATTTTTTGCATGCTCGCTAACACTTCGAACGACATTCTGGTGGAGCAATGTATGCTAGGAAGTTATTTTTTGTTGTTGGATCAGGCTCCTCTAAATAATCCTCCTGAGGCTTTAAATAAATTTGGGTAAAATTCCTTGGGTATTGTCTTTCCTAATTCAAATCAAGATAATTTTTTACAATCGAAAACATTTCATTCTCTGTTTATTTTCCTTGATGTATGATTGTGAGAGTCAAATGGAAGTCAGATAGTTGAGTCTCCTCGCTCCTATTTCTTAAGCATAGTGGGTATAGTCTTTAGAATTTTCAAATTTTCACTTTATTCAGAGACCGCAGCAATATACTTCCTCAATCTCCAATGGAGCCAATAGCAATGAAGAGACGAAGTATTTGACAATCAAACTTGGTACTAAGTCCAGAAATTAAAATTACCTATGCCTGGTTGTGTGGATAGAAATCATCAGAATTAGAATGCAGTTGTAAAAAAGAAAACTTTCCTCCGCATTTCCCAAAAATCAAGTTACCGTACCACAAGAATGGAGGCTAGTTGCTGAAACTCTTATAGATTTGCGCGAAAGATATAATATTGCCTTGCCACCTGATTTTTTTATCACATTTATTTCCCCAAACCTGCATTTTCCGTAGAACAAAATGCACCTCTGTCAAGACCTAGACATGAAAACCTCAACCATGTGTGACAAAGACGCTTGAAAGGTAACCAAATGCTATTTCAGGGATCTAAATCCTATTTCCAAAGCTCATTGAACATCGACCTTTTTGCAGATGAGATAAGAATTAATAAACTATGCCAGAAGTCTTGTTCTGCAAGAGATTGCAGATGCTCTAAATCTTCCTGATGTCTCTTGTAATCACATGTATATAGTTGAAGGGTATACGGAGCATGGAAGTTCCAGCAAACATCTAATATGATAGGTCTGTAACAAGGAAGTGACCGTAAAGCGCTTTACTATCGATGTTAGGCACCAATGGAAGAGATGGACGGATGTCACCATCTATTTGAAAGAACCCATGTTTTGTGTTCCTGCCAGCGATGATCTCAGTCTTATCAGCTCCTTGTATAGGTTTCATAAAGGTTATCTTAATGTGTCCTTTTTTTCCTTTCCACGCAAGTTCTGAAGAAATTCAAGTTTTGTATGGACCCCCGTTTGGTCGATGTGGTAGAGCTTGTTATGGGCCATTCTAATGCTTTTCCCTTTAGTGAAAGGGGGGGGAAGTCCTCCTCTATCTGCACCCACAATTCAAGGTATTTGAATTGCCACCCTCCTGAATTCAATATAGATCTATGTAGAATAGGGCTTTTGTTGCTTGATCGTCATGGACAGTTATACTCATTCCTTCTTAGTCATTGAAGAAAACAACAAACCCTGACGAATGCAACTTCCAGCATAGCAGCAAGTTTTGAGCACCTTGTAACTGTCCGCAGTGAACCGCTTGGTCATCTGCGAGTCAAGGTCTGTGAATACATTTACTATGCTCCGACTTTCTTGCTTGATATATGTCTTTCCATTTGATTTTTCATCTTGTCCGTTTATACACACAGATCTAAATAAATAAATCAAAGTCTGTCAATGGATCTACTCTTGACGGAGTTTCATTTCTTTCCTTGAATGTGGCAAGTAAATAAATATGTGAAAAAAAAAAATAAACAACATTCAGATAAGTCCATTTTGGCATGTACTATCCTAAGCAACAAAAAACAATATCTTATTGTAAATATAGGCTTTCCAGCAGTTGTTTCAACCTTTCAGTATCCGCACTGCTAAAATAAGGAAATAGATCCTTAAGAGCAAGGGTATTTAGCCCACTTTGACTCCTTTTAACTCCTCATGATTGGTACATCAAGGAATCTACACAGAGAGTATTTTTTTTTCTAAATCGTTTGAACATCTCAATTTTATTTTCATCTCATTATGATGTTATCTTTCCTTTCCAACATCTTGAAAATCTTTTTTGAGCCAGGGAGTGTTTAATCAGGTTAAGGAGATCATAACAATATCAGGATGTAGTCGATTTCAAAACTCTAACTCATCACTATATTTCTCTATGCAATGAATTTCACACCAAATTTTTTTTTTTCATCTCATATCAGTTATTCATTTAATAAATAGCAAATTACACATATGTCTTTGAAAAATAAATTTTGTGAATTTTGTGTTTTTGGTTAAGATTACATTTTTCAATCTAAATTTTCACTTTTTATCATTGATAAAGGGCTTTATTTTCAAAAGAATATTTTCCTATTCCAATTATAGCTTGCAATTTGTTTCCATCAATAATATTGGATTCCCCAACATTAACAAATAAAACATAATAAATACATAATGATTAGAAATGTTATTTCCCAAATTAAAAGTGTTTTTCAAAATACAAATTTTCCACATTTACGTAGGTTCATTTCCAGATTGAGCAATCAATAACCGTGTATCATCCATGTATTATTCGGTCACAAAAGCTCCAACTTTCCGGTTTCACATACTTAGAAAATGCTGGATCAACTGATTTCAATTTCATAAACAAGTTTGTAAAAATAAAATTCATATCTCCTCTGAGCCGAAATAATTTCAACACTTCACGTGCATTTATATATTTTAAATTACCCGTACCTCGCTGATTTCGAATTATTTACCCATGATGGTACTTTGTAGGCCAATTGGGTACTATGGCTAAATGGAGGGAGGCCAAACTTTTCAGAGATGAGACCTAAACTAACGGATATTACAATCACGTGTTCACTTTCACGCCGCTAGCCAGAAATGGCTTGTAACGAAATTTCCATTCCCTCCATGCAATGGGCGATGGAACTCAGGATCCATATATTGACTTCCTCTTTTGACATTGACAAAACCAAAATATATCAATGGCTTTCAAATGAACAAAATACACATTTTTTTTGAGAATGGTGTTAAGAAATACGGGTTTTTTGATCAAAAATTGCATTCCAACTAAATTTACTTTTTTTTTCATGAAAAAGTTATTTTTTCTATTCAGAAGAATATTGCTTCTTACAATCTACAAATTTAAATTCCCCATCAAAATATACAATCGAACATTTGAAAAAGAGAAATACATAAAAATATTTAAAAAAAAAGAATTTTTTCACTCAATTTTAGCCTTTTTACCTATATAGTGATGCATGTCCACTCAATTAGATTATAGGTTGATCATCAACATCATAATAAATAACCTTTCCTTTACACCAAAAATTCCTCAATGGTTTGTTAATGCATCTTATTATAGGGGCAAATAAACATTTTGAGATTTCTTGCGTAAAATAACAGTTTTTTTGGGTAAAAAATTGCATTTCCTTCCATCCACCTTACATTTATCTTCATCCATTAAAGAAACGGCTATAAATATATTCAAGAATATTTTCTCCTTACAATAACTACTCAATTTTAAGGTTCAAATCAATAACATCAATTCCATGACATTGAAAAAAACAAGAATCATAAAAAATACTTAAAAAAACGGGTTTTCACCAAATTTGCTCTTTTTACCTATATTCGTGATGCATGTGCAATCAATTACATTAATCATCACAACAACAATTCCTTTCATTTGACACCCAAATATACATCATGATGGCCTGTCAAATGCATCTTCTATGGCCAAAATACACATTTCAAGATTATTGGTTGTAAAAATAAAAGGTTTTTGGTAAAAAGTGACATTTGTGTACTTTAATTTGCACTTTTTCCATTGAACACAAGGGCTTTTTATATTGAGAAGAATAGTCTTTTTACATTATCTATGCAAATTTAAGTTTCCGCCATCCCACCCATAATGTCAATTCCCACGACTTTGGAAAAATTAAAAATCCTAAAAAATAGATCAACAATTGGGGATTTTTCACCAAATTTTATAGCCTTTCCTTACCGTCTTTTGTATTCATGTACATATAAATATACTTTGATCATCAATCAATTAATTACCTTTCACTGACTCAAAATACGCCAATAGCTATCCAAACCACGTTTTGCTTAAAAATACAAATTTTGATGTTTTTTTTGTGGTAAAAATGGAACTTTTTGGGTACAAAGTGCTTTGTTCAACACCCATGTCCGCGAGTTGGGCCAGTAAGGAATGGATTTTTGAATTCTACAGAAAATGCTGAATGAGATAGACCCTGTCAGAATTTTGCAAGAAGAAGGTGGATTAAAATTGATGTCAGCTGAGGGAACTATAAAGCTAAATCCTAAGGGCAAACCCCTTGATGCACTATTTATGCAGTACCTACAACTAGTACTCTTAAAAAAAAAAAGTACAAAGCCACTGGGTGGATAGCAGCTATGTTTATCTTAGCAGTAACCCCATCCCTATATGTAAACTCTGCAGTTGGTTGCTAGTGACTTACAGGTACCCATGTAAAGCCACCCAGTAGTGGAGTACCTCGACTGCAGTTTGCTACTCCTGGGGAATCCCCTCACAGGTACTTCCATACTGGCTGCCTAGTAGGCAGCACTTTGGACCATAGAGGATGCCAAACATTCCATTGTTGTTTATGACTTTCTGATCATTTTCAAGCTTAGGAATGTCCATATTTGAGTTGAGCATCACCAAAACACCTATGACATTTGTTCATAAAAACATATACATATGGGACCAAAAATGCTAGAGAAAATGGATAAAATTACTAAAATAATCACACAGAGCTCAAAGCTCATTTGGCATGGGAGTACCCACTACACCCGCACGGTACTCCCGCATAGGGTGACTAGTGGTTAAGCTACTACGTGTGTACCTAGGTGGATGCTTACCCCCACTTTTGCGGCGGCGTCTGTGGTAAGCCATGCGGGTGGTTACTCCATGGCCTTACGCACTTCAAAGGTACCCCATGAAGAAATTGGGTGTGATCTCTAAGTACAGTCCTAATTGACGTTGGTGATTATGGCTTTCCAGAAAGTACAGTCACTATACTTTGTTCATCAACCAAATTGGCAAGACTCTTCATCACCACGAATTGATATAGAATAGTGCGGTCGCAACTGCAAGCAGCACTACCACAGCAGACGCAGTGCGTGATGAACGTGCGGCGCACGCTTGTGGCAAGAAGCGACACGCGTAAAACGGAATTACTTTCACGCGCGGATAACAAAAGCCAAATAATGTTTGCCTATTAGGTGATGAACAAAGTATAGCAGCGTGAAACATTTCTGGCACACTTGCCTGAAGCCCTTCTGCTGTGCCCTGAGTTAACAGTTGTCTTGTCATCCCGACTCTTTGTACCCTCAATTTTTCCTGTTATCATGAGTATATAGAGGCCTCAAGTAAATAATAATAATCAGTTTTGTATAGCACTTTATCCCCGTAAACAGTCTCAAGTGCTGTTACTATTACGCCGCCATCTGGAAATCATCACAATCATTTCACTTCATCTAGGTGGCTGCTGGCTAAGCGCACATCCCTATCAGGACTTAGATTATAATATTCCCCACAACATGACAGCTCCCCAATTTTCCCTTGGGTCAATGAGGCATTTTCAGATTAAGTATCTTACCCAGGGACACAAACACTTGAACTCACGAACGTGGCTTGAACTTGCGATTTAATGCTCTAATGATCACAAGTCCAGCACTTCCCTATTGGCCCACATAAGGTATCATTTTTATGCCTGGCAGGTTTTAACAAGCAGTTGAGACTGACAAATGCCTTTATTGTAATAGCTGGCCTCACTTAACCATGCAAAAATAATACAGTGGCTGTAAGGATTGTTATTTACCGTTCGCCGCACGTGAACGTGCATAAACACGGAATTGAATTCCGATTGGCTCGTATGAAGTAGTCGGCCACCCCAAATGGTGAATAGCAAATAGAATTTTTTACTCATGGGCCTTTGGCCCCTTTTACACAGATATTACAGAACGTGTGTTGCCCACCTCTGAACAATACTGGGACTCAGGGGTAGGACATGCCAACCTAAGCCAACAGCGAATTCAAAACGGCATCAACTTCCGGGTGCTAGTCTGTTTCAAAAGACTTACGGTAGGAGGGCGCTCTTACGCACATCGAACGGTTACACCAGACTTGACTAAAGACTAGGCCTGGTCACAAATATTTAAACTAAATGACCGTTATTGGAAATTACACATTTTGCAGCGAGGTTAATCCACGAACCTCGACGGATTTTGACATTAATAATTTTTTCTTTCTTAAATTATCATGATATTACTAAGATCTTTTGAACAAAGGTTTAAGAGATGATTTTGTAATATGCCTTTGACCGAGACTGCCCTAGTAAATGCACGTAGTAGTTCCCCAAATTACTGTTTGGAAATCCCCAATGCCCAAATCGAGCAGATCGTGTCCGACCACCCCTGCTGGGACTGTACCTTTAGCATGATATCCCTCCCTGCCCTGAAATGTTCTTTCTTTTTCTCATCATTTTAACTGCTTTGTATCCATTTCTGTGTGCTCCTAATTGCTTGATACAGAACCTCAACTTCACAGGATTCCGAAAAATCCTCAAGAAGCACGACAAGATGATGGAAACTAACCGAGGGACGGATTTCCGGCAGTCAAGAGTGGAGGTTGCACCCTTCTATACCAATAAACAGATAGATAGCCTCATATTGGATGTAGAAGTAGGTACTAGGGAATGGCATTCAAATGGGTAGACCACTTCTATGAGATTTTGGCCCAAAATTATTTTTCCCTTTTTTTTAATAGTACCAATTCCGTCTGTTTTGACATACAATAATGTCCAGGACCATATGGTCCTGGAGCATAAATAATCTGAGCATTGTGCATTCAAATATGCTCCAGAGCATATTCAAATATGCTCCAGGAGCATAGTCAAATATGCTCCTGGAGCATATTTGACTTAAAATATGTCTCCAGATTATTTATACTCCAGGAGCATAGTCAAATATGCTCCTGGAGCATATTTGACTTAGAATATTTTTCCAGATTATTTATGCTCCAGGAACATTTGCTCCAGGACTACATGGTCCTGGACCATATGCTCCTGGAGCACAATTTTGCGCCAAAATCTCATAGAAGCGGGTAGACCAGGGAGTCCATAATATGGATAGAGGCAACTTGTATAGCATAAATTCTGTCTAAATATTTCTCTTAACTGATTTTCCTTGACATGGGCCCTTGACAAACAATTTTTGCTGAAGGGATTTGACTGCTCATTTATTTGCTCATGTAGAGCACGTTAGAATAAGACCGTTGCCAGGTCAACTGGCTAACGCTAACTTTGAGACATTGATCACAACACAAATCCTATGGCAAATCATAATTCGGAACGGTGCATGAGCCAAGGCGTGAACCAGTAACCAATGGATACTAACGTGCACTACATCAGCGAATTTTTTAAAGATTGCAAAATTAGGAATGTTTTTCTTCCTTGATATCCCACCAAAAGATCAATCATCTTGAAATACAAAAGAATCGGTCTCTTACACCAGTATGAAAGAACTTGCTGTGTTAACCTTGACTTGCAGTGTTTTACAAAGTTCAATATGTTGCTGGGATGGAATTTTAAGTGAACTTTAATATTTTTTTTTAACTCAACAAATTTGCAAAATAACAATGGCTGCTAGCGGTCTAGATTTTATTTTATGTAATTTTGGTTTTAATTTCGTAATCCATAGACTCAAATTGGCATGAACATTTTTTTTAAATCCCAAGAAAGGCCTTGGAGTGCATATTCAAAATTTGACCACAAATTTCATGTCAAACATTTGGTTTATAACATGGATCAACAAAAAATTTAGCATGGCCAGGTCCTTTAAGATAAGTTGTAATGGAAGATTTGGTGTACGTGATATTTGGAATGTGCTGCTAGTGTAAACATGTAACACTCATGTTAACTCAAGCAGGTATTGCTACTATGTGAGCTATTTTAGGGATTTTCATTAATCATCGACAGAAGACAGATTTTCAATATAGCAGCAACTATTCAGGACAGAGGTAGAGCCAGAGGGTGTTTTTGAACCAATCCCATAATGCATTGCAATATGCCTATACTGTACTGTACTAAACACATGTCAGTACTTAGAGGTAAAAAGTGTTCAAGAAGTTTAAGGACCACAAAACATTTCATAATCATGATAAAAATTCTCTAAGTACTAGTGCTTTATGGGCTAAAATGACTGTAAAAGCCAGGGTTTTTATGTGTTAAGAATAGGATTTGTGTGGGATCACTTGACCTTATTGAGGGATATTTCCCAAAACTGGTGCATTGTGGGATTGATTCAATACACCCTCTGGGTAGAATATTCCATGGTCAATTACGATGCAACTTTAGAGATCACTGTTTAAGTAATTTGTAAATGTTTAAAAAAAATAGCTGTATGAAGATGTTTGCCTACCCAGCATTCATGAATTTTGTCTTTGTGTCCCAGGACCTAACACACAAGAAATTCTTTTGAACAATAGTTCCTCAGAAGGCTTTCTTTTGACCTTGAAAGTATAACAATTCCCCCTCTGGATCGACTGCCTCGGTACGCCACTGTTTGCGTTTTGTTTTCCATTGGGATATACATGTTCCATGTTGGAGGGTATGTTGAAATGTATGTGTTTGATTTAGTTGTTGCTGCCAGTTTATGTAATACTAGTGCTTTTCATGTAATGTCATGCTAGACAGCACAATGTACTATCCCCACTCAAAACGTTGAACCCGGAACCTGCCTAGATTCAGTATGAAACAACATTGGATAGGCAAAACAAGTCCTTCTGACTTTTCTTTTTTAACTACTGGCTAATTTGATTGGTTGTTGGAGGTACATGATATAAATGGCCAATTTGAGACCTGGTAAGAAAAGCATACAATATATAGAAGGTGTATTCTGATTGGTTACTCTGAGGTTATATCATGTTATGAGCCAATCAGAGATACTGTAAGAAAGGTAGTAGACCCAGTCTTTTATTTGTCTCTTTTTTTTTGTCTTAACTTACAGACATTGTATATAAATGAGCTGGAAGCTGGCAATAGGCAAAGAGCAATGAACAAGCTGAGAGTGCCATCGCAAAAAAAAAAAAAAAAAAAAAAAAAAAAAAAAAAAAAAAAAAAAAAAAAAAAAAAAAAAAAAAAAAAAAAAAAAAAAAAAAAAAAAAAAAAAAGGGATGTAAGACTTCTGGAATTCCAGAAATTTGGTCATGATAAAAAAAATCCAGAAATGTAAAAAAAACAAAACATTTTTTTTACATAACTGTCTTTCCCTGATTACCATCACGTCTCAATAGCTTAAGACTGTTGTGTTAGATCACTGATGTGTAAGCGGCAGACCCAGGTTCGATTCTTGGTCAAGATAATGAATTTTCCCATTTCACGTCCGTCCGGAGGTTGGTTGGTTGGTTTTTGTTGGTTAGTTAACCAAGTTTTTAAATCCAGTTTGTCCCCGCTAAACATGGTGTGGCCAGACACCTCACACTCAGCAATACTGCTCTGTGTGAGGATTATTGGAGCAAAAGGTAATTGACCGTGAGCCCCTTTCCTGACGTCAATTCCACGTTTTTGACGGTGGGCTAGCCTTTGGCAACGTGCCCATCATACAAGCAGGTTGTTCTGGATGGCCCCATTAGCTCTCCCCAGAGCCCGACCCCTTGTAGGTAGATCTCTTTTTTTCATTCTACCAGGGTAACCAGCTACTTCCTTATCAGATTTCCTTAGAAACCTGATGGGGTGATGGTTAGCTGCCGACAACGCTGGGACAGGTAGTACTGGTTAACCAGGCTACAAGTACCAGGCCCTCAAAGGAACCTAAACTTGAACCTGACCTAGAGAGAATTTATTGCACTTGCTTAGCAACTGTTGTCAGTTTTTGTGAAAATGGCAATATGAAATCAGTCCTATTTCTCTCTCCTTTTCTTTGAAAATAAAGTAAGGGGGGGGGGGGGGGGGTATTTTTTTAGGGGGGGTGGGGGGGGGGGTAAAAAATATGGGGGGGGGGGGGTGGGGGGGGGGTGGGGGGGGGGGGTGGGAGATGATGCTATGTGGGGAAATTTGTCATTTTCTTAACATTTTGTTCTCCTTCCTTCCCAGGGAGTAAACTGGACCGCACATTGAGAGTTTGGTTTGACCAGGAATTTTTTTTTGTTATTCTCTTCATCAATTGTATGTTGCACGGTAAGTTCATGTTCATATGTCAGAGCGGTTGCACACGATAGAGTGTGACGTAAATAAAAAAGAACGAAAAAAAGCTCATATTCAAAGGTGGATATATGGAAAAGTGTAAAAATGAGTTTTAACTTGAACTTACTTCTTAGCTATAAGAGTGAGACTTTTGATAGTGGTGCTCCCAAATTCACAAAAGCCCATACCTTCAGAGAAAGGAATTGATCAGGGTGCCCCAAATCATTCCTTAAAACTATTTAGCAACAGGGAAAAACAACAACACAAAAATTACTTCCATGTATATTGAGTCTTTTTATTTCTTCTTTACTCATTCTGTAATATATTTCATTTGGGACAATCCACTCCCCTAGCTTACCTAAAAAGTTGAGATTTGTCTCATCTGAAAAGTGATGATATTCTAGGATATTGGAAGAATACAGATAAAATTTTAAGCACAAAATATCAAACCATAAAATTTGTAGGAGCCCTTGATGTGAGACTAAAGTGCTTTAGCCTAATTTTGTCCTATCTTAACTTTAATGTTTTCGGTGTGGGAATTTCACTAACTGAAATTGTGGAGAGCCATAGATCATTAGCCACATCATAGTGACTGTGAGGTCTACAGTCCCCCAAGAGAATTCCAGGCATGATAAACCTGGAAGATGATTAAAGCTGGTTAAAGACGGACCTTTCCACTGTGATTTTGGACTTGCATGCCAAGCACAAAATAACTACACATGAACGACACTGAATCATGGGAACAAATTTGCAGTGTTCTCCATGTGTAACTAAATTGGCCCATATGACATGCATGTTTAAAGGTGGGCAGGCGAGAGATTTCAAGTGATCTACATTTTCGTGATTTTGGTGATTTTATAAATTAGACACTCATAGATTCTCTACCTTTTATTTGCTGCTGACTAACTTAAATGAAAACAAATGTGATTTGTATATGCTTATATTTCAATAGAAAACATAGGATGAATTTTTGTATTTTGCTCCTGATACGAAATTAGAAATTCACAATTTTTGTACCAAAAGAACAGTTCTTAGCTTAATCCTTCTCAGATGGGAATATTTTTTCTCAAAAGCATTAACCACTTTCCGAATTTTCACTTTTGTCGGGACACCTGTTATTGAAATCTCTCGTTGCATCTTTACTAAATTGGAATACCACCCGTACAGATGTTTTGTTCTAACATTGAAAGGAAACATTTCCTGGCCCTCAATTTTCACTGTGTGAATGGGAAAAAATTGCAACTTTTATTGTGATACCAATAAGTTTTAAAAAGCTTAAATGTGGAACTGGATGAAGTGGGGAGATGAGGTTGTTGATCAAGTCATCTTCCTTTAACATGTTTCTCAGAGATTTTGAATATATTTTTTGGTTTTAAATGCCCAGTTCCCAGATGAATCGGATATTCATTTTGGTGCAGTAAACATTTTAATATTCTGTAGTACCATTGGATACTGTGTATAACAAAATTTTCAGATCCAGATTTTATAACCAAGATTTGTCTATGCACACATAGATTGAGCTTAGCTATTTCATGCAGTGATTAGTATTTTGGACAGCATTAAGTATATGCCAAAAACATATTTGTTTGAAATTGAGGGCACCATCCTCGGGAAATCATGATCGCTGAGTCAGCCTTTAAACTAACAGTATTGCCTTGATTTCAATTCGTCATAGCATAGTGTAACCGGTTAAAAAAAAAAAAACATACTTTTATCTTTATTTGCCACTGCCCCGACACCATATCTGATCTTTGATTGTGATTTTGTTTGTTTATATCCTTTTTCAGGCATTACAGCCCTACCTTATGACATCGATTGGCAACCAGCCGTTGCGCAGGTATCGTGGCATGTTTCCTTATTATTCTCATGATCTTCCTGCTGGCCTTAACACTTATGGGGCGAAAGTCTGGCGTCACCATGTACTTATATTGAGTTTGGACCCCAACATAATTTATCACAGGAACCAGTTATTAGAGGTGAGTATCTATGCTATATTTGCTGCTGCTGATGAATGAAGATGATGATGTTAATGACTATGACAATGAGGATGCTGACGATATATGATAATGATGACGTATGATGACGATGATGATGAAAAAGATGACGATGATGATGAAAATGAACGATGATGGATGGAAATTTACTAGTCTTGGTCATGGATTGCGGTGATGATGGTTATGATGACGATGATGATACGACGGTGATGATGATGGCGATAGTCACACATGTAACAGAGATGTACTTTTCCAGAAATTCTGGATTTTCAGATTTAGCCTAAATAAAAAATGTTCAAAAATGTTAAGTCAGGTAAACGGTCATTAGAAATCAATTTTTAAATACTATTTTGTCGCCTGTCCACTGCCTTAGCAGGAAGACACACATGTCCACTGTTGTTGATGTCTGTTGTTGTGAAAAAGAGTTAACATTTGCCTGTGATATCTACATACTTCTATGGATTTTAACCAAACGTGGGTCATAGGTGTCAACAGGATCCCTCATATGGCTGATAGGTCAAGGTCACACACCACGGTCAAAGGTCATGTGGAGGCAAGTTGTAAAGATAGTCTGAAATGTAAAAATTTACCTCATTGAAAAGTTGACGTTTCATGGAACCAAACTTGGTTTATTGATATTAAATGGAAACCCTTATTTTGTTTATGAGGTCAAAGGTCATATGAGCCTATCATTCACAAACCGCCATGGCAGGTTACACTAGCAGTCCCTGGGACCGCTATGTAGTTTTAATGTGCGAGAGCCTGTTATGGCTGCTGAAAAGCACGCATGAGCATGTCCATGTGGATGTCCACATGTTAACAACTACTCTAAGGTGCATTTCATGATCTAGTAGTATATTTTTATTTATGATACACTAGATCTTCTAAAAAAGGTTATTTTCCAAATGTTTTCAGTGCTTCTGATGTTGCATTTTTGATGTTATGATGAATTAGTTTTTTACTCGCTGCTTCATAGTACTTTATAAATCATTACCTGAATGATTTCCTTTTCACCATTTTTGACTGAAACATATGCATTTCCCTTCTGAGAAGTGGAATGCCCCAAATTACATAATTACACCCCTAAAAGAGAAATGTTCTCGACCCAGTGACACCTGGTCACACCCTGTCGACCTTAGCTCCTTCCTCAATTCCGTGGCCGCCAGTCAGAACGGACTGTTAACCTCAGCCTCTGTCTTTAGGCACCAAAATTATCTGATTTTGATATCGGCTTGGTTGTCATCTCATACGGAAAACTCCTATGACTATACCAATATATCTGGGATATATACTGGACTTATATACTGGATTTATAACGCTCAGTCGGACGGAATAAACGGAGAATTTTACGCCGTCGGAGAGCTCTTGTTTTGTATCCTTTTTTGCCGCCCTTGCGGTCATCTGATCTGTGTAGCGGGAAATAAGGTAAACAAAGGCAGCCATTGACACACTGTTCTGCTTTTGAACTGCCTTTGGACTAATGTGTGAGTTTTGTCTTGTTATTTTGTTATCGGCTTGCTCGTTAACATTTATGTGGTTTGGTGTGCGTATTTTTTATTATATGCTTGTGGTATACTTAATCAAATATGTGAAATGTGGTTTGAAAAATTTCTTTAACCGGTCTGACTCGTTTACCGAGTTGTTTTTTGTGCTTGAGGTTGCGTACCGGGAGACTCCCCACGGCACGCTGGTTCTTTTTCT